>NEWO01002901.1:13582-24862 GCA_003013225.1 Phalaenopsis aphrodite
CTCGAGGCGCATTCTCCTGGGAGCTTATTTTACTTAAGTTATATTCTTGTCTACCCTGAGTTTATGGACTGCAACTTCTGCTGATAGTCCTGACATTTAATCGTAGCTCCATGTAAAGCAATCTTTCAATTATGTTAATAGTTTAATCAACTCTACAGATTCTTTGTCATTAAGTAGATAACTTATAAATGTAGGTCGGGGTTGTTCTTCAGTCACGAGGTTAATCTCTTTCAATTCATCAACAACAGATTTAATTTCCCCCACAATTTCTGGTGGAGCGTCTTCTATTGGTTAATCAACAAAGTCATCCTCTATATTGAGGCAATCTTCTTCTTACTCACCAGTAACAATCATACAAAATTTAGAATCATCGACTAGTCCGACTATACCAAATCCGAGACCCTCTTTTGAATTTGGAGTTTGACTTTTACCATTTAATAATTTTTTAAAAGGTTGAAATTTATCTTTTGACATTTTTTTTGGTAAGTTTCCTTGTTGAATTAACTTTTGAACACAAGGCGAGATGTAACCAAAAGGCAATTTCATTAGTTCATTAGAATAATCATCCAAATTTACATGTTTTTCAAGCTCAGTAGAGGTAGAAGCACGGTAAAATTTCATTGGCTTTGAACCAACACTACAAACTTCCTTGACCTCTAAACTCTTGACATTTTGAGTAAGAATCGGAGTAAGGGTCATAGCATTAACATAGTGGTTTATTCGATCGTACATTATTTCGTATTCATTCTTTTCTGAATCTTTTAGGGATATCTCGTACTGAGGTCTTTTCCATCTTGTCATCATTATTTCATCTTCAGAACTATCTTCATCACCAATGTTGATAGTTGGCCTAGTCCGTTCAACAATTAAATTGATCCTTCCTTGTCTAAGTCCCCGGCCTCGAACTCGGGTGCGCAAAATAAAAGGCCTTTCACCGTCTCTTTGTAAAGGAGTGATGGAAGATTGCTAAAGCAGAGTTGAATGGCCTCCTCTTTGTGATTCTTCTGAATCTTCATCTTGGTTCGTCATAATTTCACGCGAGAGGATAGTTTTCTTTGGAAGCGCGTAATAGGCAGCATCTTCTTGGATACCAACTTCATGTACTGAAAATGGTTGTAGATCTCCCTTGATACAAATCTCTTGACCATCTTTGCAGTACTTGATGAACTGGTGTAGGGATAATGGAACCATATCATGCTCATGAATCCATGGTCGACCTAGTAGAGGGTTAAAAGAGGTCTCATCGTCGATGATATGAAATTTAGCGGTTGTCACGAGTTCTCCAACCTTCATAAGTAATTTAATTGATCTGAGAGCTCTTTCTCCTTTTTGGTTGAATCCTCTTAACATCATCTTATCGGTCGTAAGCTCTTGAGCTTCAATATCCAAATAAGCTAATGTCCGTAGGCTCATCAAGTTAAGAGATCTCCAAAATCCACGAAAACTCTGGATAACACAAATCTAACGATGTTGACGGAGATGTAGAGTGGATGGTTGCGGTCGGCAGTACCGAGCAGCAAGTCTTCATCTGTGAAGGTTACCCTAGGCTGTTCTTTCGAAGAGAAAAATTCTTCTGAGGATGTGCTGGCGAACTGAACTAAGCAAATTTCTGGTTCAGTCAAAGCTGTAACCAGAGACTCTCTCATCTCCTTTAACAGGATCAGAGCGTTGTCGATGTTTAATGGGGTCGGCTACTCCCTAAGATAAGTTAGCACGTTTTAGTCTACTTTGTATAATCCTCCGACTTTATCTTGATCATGTGGTTCTTCCACTAGTAGAGGTGGGGGTATATCTTCTCGAGTCATTATCTATTTTCCTTTGTCTGTTGGAGCTGTTCTTGGTGGTAACACCTTTCCACTCCTTAAGTTAACTTCTGTGATTTCTTCTTCTTAAGATATCAATGTTAAATCTTCTGGTGTCTTTTCCTCTCCGTCAGAAAGATCAAAGTTGATGGTAAGCGGCGTACCGAGATGCTCGAGAGTTGGCACCTTGTTATCGGTGCTGTCATAAGCGATTTGATTGATGTCTTCTTTGGACTTGACAATGAGTTCATCGGACTCGAGTACGATTTAAGGATCATTTTGGGGATCGAGATCGAAGCTAGATCGGTCATAATCAGTTACATTATCACCAAAAATCGTTAAAGCGTAGCCAAAATCACAATCATTATATTCATAAGACCCTGAGGGACAAAAAGTTAATCATACAAAGTCAAGGGTTCGAGGATTTTCTTCCATGAATCTGAAACAACCAATCTAGTATAGGAAGCCCCTATCCTACCCCTGCTATCAATCTTTGCAGTGATGCTTTTCTTCTTCTTGTTCTTTATTCTTGACGATGACAGATCTTCTGGCTAAATCTTCATCTCGGGCTTGGTATGTTACGGACTCTGAATGGAGGCTTGTTTTGATGAAGACTGGATCTTGTTCAATATTTTCTTGGATCATCTGCTCCATACCTCATTCCATCCTTCTTCAGTGTTCGTTGAAGCCTGTTTTAATGAATCCTGCATGTGATTAAGGACTCTCTTGAGTTTATCCCAAGTTGTACTCCATCCATCTGTTATAGTATACAAATTGATTGGGGAGATTGACTCGACCGATATCATGTTTACGGAACATTTTTCAGGTTCTCTCAAATACTCCTTTGGGATCGTTATATTCTCTTCCTTGTGGTTCTTCTCGAGCCATTCTTTAAAGATGAAGCATTTTTCTATAGTGTGTCAAAGCAACAAGTGGTATGGGAAATAATTTGGTTCATTCTTCTTATCCACCTCTTCGGGCTTCTTTGGCTCTTGCAGTTTGAATTATGGCTTCTTCATTACAACCCTAAATATTTTAGGTACAGCATCATCCTTGAAGGAATACACAACTTTCTATCACTCTAACAGGAATATTCTTTTATCTTCTGATCGAGGTGCTCCTTCTTGAGGCGGTCGCTAGTTAGATTGACTATTTTGTTTCTGACAGTACTGGGACGAAGACTAGCGATGCTTTTCTACATATATCTTTATCAGCTAATTTCCTTTGTCGACGGTCGCCACTACTCCTTATTTCTTTTCAAACACTTTGGCAACCTTAGCCTCTTTATGTGGCTCTATGTGCTTTATTTATTCTTGAAGAGTGTTGGCTTTACTAAGTAACTTCTCGAAGGATTTGATGGTGAGTCCCTTAAGCATGAAAGCTACTGGCCCATGAATGCTCTTGAGTAGAATTTTAATCGCATGATGTTCCTGTAGCTGAGGTCCACTTTTCATGCTAAGGTTTCTCCACCTCAAAATATAGTCTACCAAAGTTTCGCTAGACTTTTCTTTCCATCATGAGTTCTTCGATAGACACATGGTGTTGTGCCCTGGTAAATCTTTTCAAAAATAACTGCTCTAATTCAAAAAATATTTTAACTGACCCATTGGGCAAGTCAGCGTACCAGTTGAAAGCAATTCTTGACAAGCTGCTGACGAACTGCTGGCAGAGTAAAGCTTCGTTATTTCTTATGTTGCCACAACTACCTCAAAAATGCACTATATACTGTCTGGGATTTCCAGTTCCGTCAAATATCTTGAAGTTTGGGGTCACAAAACCCTTGGGGAAAGGCACAACATTGAACTCTTTCGGGTAAGATCTACCCTTCAAAATTGATCCACTGCCCTTGGATTAGGCTAAGGAGTCTTGTAGTTGTTCAACCATTTGCTTGAACTCCTTTTCTGGCATGGCACTTGATAGAGAATCCTTTCTATGTTGTTCATCTCTGTGTGCTTAAGCAATCTCTCTCCTTTCATCTGTGATGTGTATGATTTTTAGCTGATTGATTTCTAGAGAAGCCAATTGAGGTGCTTGTGATTGCCCCTGAATAGTGGTCATAGTAGGCATGGCTGTGATCATTTCTTCTATTATTTTCTCCAGAGTCTAACATGCTCATCCCTTAGGAGGATAACCCTACGCAGTTCATCTACGACGTTCTCTTCGGTGTGAGGTTGAGCCTCGCGCGCAGATGTGGTGACTCTGGTTTCGATCACATGGACATCCATGAAATCCTCCTCCAAGTAATCATTGTAATCAAAATCTTCATTGTCTCTTTGGACGAAAACTCTGTGTTCTCTAGCTAACTTGGAAATTTCAATCCTGAGTTTCTCAACTTTCTCTTTAATTATCGATTCCTTGCTTGCTTTAAAATCTGGAGGACCCTGATGGACATCCTCTACCTGTTCCTCCATCTCGCTGGCGATTTTCGCGACGATGTCAGATATTTCAGATCCTGGTTTCATTTTCTGTCTTACAGGCTCACTGGACTGTATCGGTGCAGCGACCTTCGGTATCCATACCTTTTTCTTTTTCGACGATGATGTCTCAGGACGGAGCATCTTAGTAGAAACATCGGTATCTCAAGGGAAAGTATGCCCCCTATGGTGTAGACCGGCTACAGTGCCAAGTAATCATCTTACCTTTACCTTTGGGATTGTAGGAGTATCTTCATGACGGGTGATGGGTAAAATCTTTGGACCCAGTCTCGACTTAACCGGTCGACAGCTTGCAGTCTTGGTGGCAGTATGATCTGTAGTAACAACTACGATATTAATTTTGTTCCCCAAATAGAACCAAACGGGGATGCGGGTAGGTGGAACTCCAGCTATCTTGTGGGACTTTCTGGCGGACTTGATGCCCTTCAAAATTTCCCTCTTCATGCGAGGAGAAATTGCATCTCCCACTCGTTTAAGTAACTCGCTAACTGAACATCCTTCTTTGGTAGCAAGTCTTCTAAAAATTGTACTAACTCGAGTGATAGGAGTTAACTTTTTCCTCTCCTCTCTATGTCCATGAAGTGATGGTAATGCTGCAGTGATCCTTCAGATACTCTTATATCCATCGGTATCTATCAGAGGATGGAATCTACTTCCTCGCAGGAGTGGATAAACTTCTAGTAACACTTCCTCAACTTGATAAGGCTCCTCTTCAATGGGTGTCTTCTCAGGAGCTTGGGCTTTGATGACCCTCCAAACTTTTCTGTTACGGTTCCTCCTTTGAGTTCGGGTCAGCGTTATAGTCCTCAAACTTGATCTAATTTCAAACAAAGGTGGTGGGATGGTTAATCCCTCAGTTAGATCATCAACAATCATTACTTCTTTCCCCTTAGCAGCAGTGGGGCTAGCAGGTTTGGCGGGTGTTGCGACGACAGTAGTTTTAGACTTCTTGCAGGCAGGTAAGTCCTGAAGATGGCTCATGTATCTCTGGATCGGCGATCTTCATTACTACAAATGGGGCTTTCCCGGGGATGACCTCGAGATCTTATAATCTAGCTCTAAACTTGATGGTAGGAGCAACGTTACGAGCGCTACGGTTCGTTGGCAGGTTGCAGGAAAAGGTCATCGTTGGGTAAGCCATCGCAACAGGCTTGAAAATAGAAAGTTTCAGGGTTTGTTATATGGCGAAAAACCTCGTATTTTTTTAGTGCAAGCACTAAAATTAGAGGTTGAACTGTAGACTAAGCGGGTCTTAATTTATGGGTATTTTAAAATATTTTTTGACAAAAAGTGTAAAATCTAATTAATAAATGAAAATTTCAAAGTGCGTATAGTACAACACAATTTGGTTTAATTTGCGGAATAGCAAATCAAATTTGGAAGGGAGATGTGAAGTATTTTAGGACCCAGCGCGAGACCTAATTCGAGGCAGAAAAATGCCCAGGTGGAGTTAGTCCACCAACACACCTATTGGGGGTCCGACCCCACATCAAAATGTAAAGAGTCCTTAATGGCCTTTTGACCCCCTCTGTTCAAGGATTGTTGAACAGCTAGTCCTGAAGTCCAAGGAGTTAGATCTGCTATCCCAAGCTAGAAATGGGTAAAATATGCAAACGGAAGATAGGTAATTTGGTTCAAGAGGGACATAAACACATTACCGATGTGTGCAGACAATATTTCTTGATTTAAATAGAGAGAAAAGCTTTTCCCCAGCGGAGTCGCCAGAAGCTTTCGGCGCTATTTTGGGTTGGTGGGGTTGCCCGTAAGAAGCTGCCGGTCACCAGAATCAAAATCCCTTCGCCTGCTTTACAAGGACGTTTTAATTTACATATATATTTAGTTTTATATAAATATGAAATCAAATTGACCCCATACTTTTCATAGTTTAAATAAAAGAGCACTGTACCTCAAATCTTGTATCTATCCCAAAGTATAAACATAAGACTTGATGATGACGCACTATCAAATAAACTAAAAAATATATGACGTCTATTTGGTATGCGAAACCTTTATATTTGCCAACAAGTTCCCATATTTAATACGAAAAATTAAATAGGATTTATATTAAACTGGGTTCGGACATGCTTCCTATAAGGTCAAGCTCCTATAGTTAATTACATCTCAAATGACCAAAGTCACCTAAGAAGACTCTCGATAAAAATCAAGAAATATTATCTTCAAGAAGTTTCAAAGGGTAGGACTCTTCAATGAGATCGGACGTAGAGGTGTGAAAGGGGATTTGTTTAAATTTTTAACATTATGTTGTTGAGTTAAAAGGAGGAAAAACTAGGGGATGTCATGGTTCTAGAGGAGAACCTTGGTGACTTCCTAAGCTATCCCAATGTTTGGCTTCAATTTTGAGGAGAGATATTTAGGTGTTTCAACCTGCCAATTTTATTAGTTAGGGCTTAAATTCGTGTTGAACGATCACACAAATAGCCTGGAAAACGTGAGGATTTAGGCTGTGATAGATGACAACCCTGGAATCCTAAGACGAGTTAGGGCTTATATTGTATAGCAGGGTTATACAAAGGCCTAAAGATAAGGTGAGGATTTATGTTTCATAAGAAAGCAACCTCGAAGTCTTATGGCTTTGTTATTTTAGTCTGAGGAAGGAAGGTTGGTTTAGCTGGGGAAGACATGTTTTGTTGTTGAAGATGGTTCTGCTGCCCACCATACTAGCTCCAAGCCCCTGTCGCGATGAGTTTAGGTTTTCTATTATGTCAAGTTATAATGTAAAATCAGGTAGCTCTATGGTTAAAGTTTTTTAAATTTTATGGGGGCATATTAAAGTTGATTAGTGTGACACCGTTTAGGATCCTACGGTTCCCTCGTTCCGGCACCACTATTTTCTATTAAATTCATTTAGTCCAAAATGAACTTACTAAACTCAACTTAATGAGTTCCATAATTTCATTTATACAGTGGGAAGCCTCGTTAGCAACCGTAGGTTACCTCCTCCGAGGGATTCCCGGTCATCCAATAGAGAAGTTTTAATTTAGTTGTAATTGTAGTTTTGTGTTATGTTTGTGATTAAATTTTGACTTATTTTATATTTTTAATGTTGTGGGGGTGAATTTTATCTTAGTTTTTTTTTAATTTTGGTTTTTATTTTGGTTTTGATTTTGTGGCTCTCCTAATAGCTTTAGTTTTCATGTAGAGTGGCATTGTTGTTTAGCATGCAAATTTGTAGGTATAAAAGTACAGTATGAAAGTACAAGAAAGACAATGCTGAAAACTGTAAAAGCGTACCTGGAGAGCCTTCTCGTTCCACCACCTGAAACTCAAAAGGCATGTTAAGGCAGTTTATATGAAACAAGGAAGTAAAATTTTGGTAGTTTTCCTAACCCTATGTCATATCTTAGTAGGTCCTTAGGAGTTTATTTAAGGATGATTTTGTCAAGCAAAACAAATTAAGTTTAGTAAATCTTCAAGATATCGAACAGATCTAGAGAAAGAAGCAGGTCCTTGCTACTCTCTCGCTGTCTGGTGGAAAATCTCGAGTTTTTTTTAAGCTTATTATGTTGCTTAATAATTCATTCTATAAAACACCATAATGCTCAATGAACATTAATGTCTCAATTATCCCTAAGAATTAGTCAATTATCGCCTATGATTTAATTTAAGAATTATGAGGGTTAAGACCCTTAAAGAGGCAAGTTAGTGTTGTTGGAACACTTAGCCAAATTTTAATTGGGCTTGTAGTGTTTGAAAGATGTTTTAATTTTCAATGATATTTACTTTTCTAATCCTCATTTAAGTGAAACTTAATTTAGACTAAGTCACTAATAAGCCCTTAAGACCTAGGTGAGTGTCTTAATTAGATTTGATAAGATTAAGCTTTAAGTGGTCATAATTCATGATTTGAATTTCATTTGAAAATCAAAATAGGGGTATTAAATTGATTAATTATTAACTTCAAAAGTCATACCCCTAAGTCCTATATTCATTTTATTTTAATAAACTTCCAAATTTTAATAATTTAGAAATTTATTAACTTATCTTTTTCAATTAAGAAGGTGAAATTGGTTTCTACCAATTAACCCATTATGTTTCAAATATCAAATAAATTGATTAAGATCACAGGTTACCCATTTTTGTCCATAAATTAAGCCTAAATGTTAATTAAGGCTAATTTTTCAAAATTACACATTTGCCTCTAAGGCTATATCACTTCATAAATTGTCAAATTCAATTCAAATGACTTTAAAATTTTAATCCTACCTCATTCATAAGTCAATTAAGACATCAGACAAGAAAATATGATTTTTCAAAATTTAATTTAATTTATATAATTATTTTCATGCATAGGATTTTTCAAAGAAAATTCCTAACATGACCAAGGTAAATCCTAATCCCTTGAACTTTTTGCTGAAGCTAGACTTATACTAGAGGAGTCTTTGGACCAAATTACATTATTTTTGAATTTTAGTTAAATTATTACAATTATTTTAAGTTATGGGGTATTTATTAAATATAAAATATTTTAATTAGTGAAAATTAAGTTTTATATTTTTGAAAAGCCTCCTTGAGGTTAGAGAACTCATAGGAGAAGACTTTTTATTTTTCTCAATTTTATTTGATTTATTGGGATTATTTTAATGAAAACTCATTTTTAGCCTTTAAAAATTCATTTTTAAGTTTTAAAATTTAATATTTTTATTTAGAAAATCAGGAAAAATATTCTAATTATTTCTAAGTGATTAGAAAGTAATTTACAATATTTCTATGAGTTTATTATTTTTTGTAATTTTTAGGGATTTTTTTATTATTTAAATACTAAAAATATACTAAAAATCAAGTTTTTCATTTTAAATAATATTTTATTTTTATAAAATACCCCTGATCTTAGAGAACTCAAACAAGAAGTTTTTATAAATTTTTTAGTTATATTTTGTTCTTTACAAAATCATTTAAATGCCATAAATGATGGTTATATTTAAAAATCAACTTAGGTTATTAAATGAACTCAAAGTATTTTGAATTTTTTTTAATGAGTTTTTTGGACCATAAACCATGGTTGTGATAAAAAATCAAGTCATTTAAATATTTATATTTTCCAAAATTAATTATTTTAATTATTTAGTGTTCATGAAAATTAAGTATATTTTAAATGACTTGACCCTTGAAAGCATTTCCAAAAGCTTCTCTTGTCATGGCAGACCTTCCAAAATTTTCTTAGAATTTTCTAATCAACATGCTAATTTCCATGGTTATTTTAATGAAATAATATGCCACAACTTGAAAAATATGGATCTCTATATAGGAACTTTCCCTGACTTTGAAAAAATCAGAGGATATTTCTTTTGATAATGGCTACAACATGCCAAAATTTCAAGCCAAGGTGATGTGTCAATATGCATGGAGAATCAAATAAATTAAAATAGGGTTTAATTAATTAAAAATAAAATATGCATCAAATGGACTTGAAAATTATTTGACATTATTCTCCTTTGTTTACTGAGCAAGAAGGTGTTTTTATTTTATTTTTGTGATTTTTCTACACAAAGTTATAAATCTTCTAAGTTAGGGGTATTTAAATAAATAGGAAAAAGTCCTATTTATCTATTCAAACCGCACGTGCCACTTCAACCTACGGCGGATTCAAAGCTCCACACGGCGCGCTTCCATTTGACGCTACCATCCACCTCAGCGCTGACTCGACCCGTTGTTTATGTCCCGAAGCGCTATTCGGCTCGATCTCCTCCGTCCATTGGCTACACGCTCGATCAAAGGACTCTTCGTCATCGTCCTCGATAGAATGATCCCATGACCGTCCAAACTTAAACCTTAATATCTCAGCCTAGACTCAACCAAATCACCTCGGGTTTGATCCTATGGACTCGTCTAAGTGAGACGAACACATTCATACGGCAATCATGCAATTAAATTAAGCCTAATTAAATGGAGAATCGAAGTAGGCTCGGGATGAGGTGAGGTTTTATACCTTTTCTCTGACAAGTTAAGCTTCAATCAGAGGGTCTTGGCACATTCATTGGGGTTTAAGGATACTAGGGATTGAGTCCCTGGTCATGGTGTAAGGCTTAGGTATGAATTCGATCACGACTGGATTTGGGTGTTGTTCTAGAGCTATGGTGGAGGCTCTATGGAAAGGGGATTTTATGGGGCATTAGCTTATTTATTGGTTGTGAAGGTGTGGGTAGAGTTAATTTAAGTTTGGTGGACTGTGTAGATGTAATGGGCTCTGTCCTGGTTTCCGGCAATGGGAATGGGTGAGGGAAAATGGTTGGAATGCACTGAGGGGATCTTAGGGAAGCTTTGTGGGAAGTTTGGAGAGGCCTCTCTCAGAAAATTTTAGCACACCTCTCATGGCCGTGGAGGTGAGTTTTTATAAAAATGGTCATGGGGTGGCTCTCAGGGCATAAGTTTGGGTGCATTGTGTTGCTTAAGTGGAGGGTAGAGGAGCTCTACAAGTCAATCTAGCTGAGTTGGCCTCTAGGCTTGACTTGGGTGAAGTCCCATGGAGGTTGCTCTCAATTTCTAGCTTTTTGAGCCACAATGCTGGTCGGCCGACCAGGGGGAGGTGGCTAGAAGCACAGGGAACCAAAAGGAATATGTCACAATAATTTAGTGCAATAATACCTAATTTTGGTAAGGATATCTTAAGCACATGTATTTTTGGAAATAATATCCCTCAATTTATGGAACCTTTGGTTCATGGATTGATTTAGTTGGTTTATAGTGTTTTTACTGGTCACTAAGTTCAACTAATGGCTGTGATGGAGTTAATTTGGTGACTTTAGGGTGGTTAGGTCACATTTAGTGCATGGTTCCAAGTGGGTGCAAATGACCAAATCTTGGGTTTGGCCTAGAATATCGATGACAATTGGCCGCAATAAAATTTTCATTTGGTGTAAATGATCATAAGGAACCACTTTGGTGAAGGATGGAAGTGGTTTTGAGCTCAATTGAAGGGTCAATTTGAGGGAATTTAGAATTTTAGTCAATTTGGTCCTATTGGGCTAGGCTTGGGTCTAACTTGGGTTATATTTGGACTAAGTTCAAATTGATTGCTGTAAATG
>NEWO01002903.1:14088-24826 GCA_003013225.1 Phalaenopsis aphrodite
TATAAAAAAAGTGTGTTGTTCTTCAGAAATGATTATTAGATAATAAGGATTCAATAGCTAATTGAAATCAGCAGTTTAGCATCACTAATATTTTTGCCAGCAATGCCATATTATGCTATATTGAATTGTTAGCGTGTTCGTTTCAGTTTAGTTCGTGTATATTAGCTCATTCATAGTCCACACCAACAAATCATAATTCAATGGAGGAAGATCACATTGATACTCCTGAACCATCTCAACCATCATATCATAATTCAGGACAGCAGTCTCTTCGCTTCGATGTTGGGACCATGCCTACAGTTATGTGAGCTAATTTTGAAGTTAGCTTGTATTATTCAAATCTAATATAAGCTTGTTTATAATACTACTATATACATACATACATACATATATATATATATATATATATACATACATACATACATACATATATATATATATATATATATATACATACATACATACATACATATATATATATATATATATACATACATACATACATATTATTTTCAGATAATCAAGGAGCTTCGATGCACTGTAGGGGACGAACCACATGTGCAAATCCTCAAAATCTAACTTCGGGCACAAATGTGCATCTATAAAGGTAAACGATGATGATTTGATAAACAACATACTAGTCTAACACATTAGAATCATATATGAGTGTTATTACAAGAGATCTTGTGTTCACACTCGTATCATTCCTGATTGGAGCAACAAAGACAGGGTCTTAAAAAAAAAGATATTAGTAGAAAGAGATATTTTAATTATATTTAATAACTTATATAATTATTTGTTATTTTACTCATAATTTTTAACCAAGTTATTTGCAGGCTAAATTTAAATTTTCTGGCCATATAGGTCATTAGATTTTTAAATTTATTGACATAAAATGACATAACTATAAAAATAGCCTAAAATCATTAGATTATGGAAGATGTTCCTGAAAGAGTACACACACTTCGATAGTGTCAACTTGTGACAGTTGTCACAACCAGGTGATCAGGTTTTTAATATATTTTATCTAATTTTGATTTGAACAAAAGAATTAATATTTTTTTCTTGGATAGGCGGGCAACAACAAATACTGAAAATGCAAAAAAACAGATAAGTCCTCACATAATGGGTCGGATTAGCTCCGTGAGGAAACCGACTGGAACTATATGATTTTATTATTTTTAATAAATTATGAATGGTAAGTGTACCAAAAAAACTTTTTTTATCATTTTCTTTTCTAGGTTATTCATGATAAACTACAGTTATGGAAACTTAATAGGCAAGAAACATAAGGATGGGACATTTTCGTCGGAAAATGCTTAGAAGAAATGGGTAACAATATTAGGTTAACATATTTATAGTGATTAATTAAATAAATTATTTTGATTTTAATTATGTATACTTTTGTAATGTAGACACAAGTTTGTACGATCTTAGAGATAGAAAGGTTAACTCCAAAAGATTGTAATATAGAAGCAAATGAGAGGATTTTCATGGGTCTTGAACACCCTGGGAGGGTACAAACCCAGGAGTTTGGAGTTACTCCAACTAAATTTTTTCCACACAGTACCACAACTGCAGGTGAAAGCAATAGTATGTGTATTTCTGCTTGAGTTGAAAAATTACAAGATGACGTGCGCTCCTTATGGAATGAGGTAAGACCATTCATTTAACAAATGAAACCGAATTATCAACTGATGATCAAACTCATTATGTTACATTTTAAGTAATTAAATATTTTATTTCATTTTAATCATCTTAAAATTATTAATTGATTGTGTGTTTATTCTTAACAGGAATGTAATAAACCTTAATCTAAATGATGAATTGAGGGAGAATCTCACGTACTAATCATCTTTTCTATACGCACTTTTGTTTAATGTATTTTGATTTCATTTATTGTAAAGTTAATGTAGGTTTATCTCATGGATTGCTAGATATTTTATTATTTACGGGATATTAATATTTAGTTCGTAGAATTTACATATTTTTATTCTGACTAAATACTTTTTTTTTTTAAATAATTAATTGATATATGATTTGAGGTATTTGAGTATTAGTACTATTTTATAAATTATGTGTTTTTTTTGTTCATTGTCTTTCATATTTGTGTCATTTACATGCATACCACCCATTTCTATGTATTTCCATATGTAACACAATCTTCAATTTTTACATTTGTACTCTGTGTTTGACATAGAAATACATATGTAAATCTTTTTTCATATATATTTATATTATTACATATACAAGTTCATTGAAAACCTATAAAATTATAAAAATTAATTAAAATATTTTGAAATCAATAGCAGGTAAAACCACTACAAAGAATGATCGCAACTGAAAATATTTCCCAGTGTTTTAGAGCCACTATTAAAAGTCTTTGCAACACTAATAATTAACAACAGTTTTAACCATTATAGTTAAAATAGCAGTTAAAATCGCTGCAAAAGTTAGCATCGCTAAAAGTCTTTATCAATGGTTTTTTAACCGCTACAATAAGTCTTTGCAGCACTAACAATTAACAGTGGTTTTAACCGTTGTAATGTCACTAGAAGTTAAAACCGCTAATAAAACATCGCCGCTAAGATCGTTCAACGAAGGTTTTAAAAGCGCTGCCAAAAATCCTTGCAGTGCTAGCAATTACAATGATTTTTTACTGTTGTGATAGCCCATATATAAAGTGCCGCGTTTTTTTAGTTCCAACATTTGCATGCTTTAAAGGATTCAAATTTTACACAATGGATGTCAAAAATGTTTTCTTGAATAAAATCATGAAAGAAGATGTGCACATATTGAGCAGCTACACTGCTTAAAAGCTCAACATATCTCAAGCATTTATTCAAATTAGTAAGGCATTATATGGGTTGGAGTAAGCTCCTAAGGCTTGATATAATAGACTTACTACATTTATACTGAAAAATAAATTAAAGGAACGACTGATACACCACATTGTTTATTAGAAAATCTAGCTACGATATTTTGAATATTTAAATCTATGTTGATTGATGAAAAAGCTAATTGGAGCAACAAATGATTCAATGTATTAAAAATCTTCTAAAATGATGAGCCAAAAATATTAGTTGAATAAGAAAAAAAAACTAACATATTTTCTTAAGTTTTAGCAAAACAAGAAAAAATTAGAACACTTTTGTGTCGAATGAATAAAAAAAATAAACTTGTTAAAAAGTTTGGCATGGAAGCATAGAAAAATACCAAAAGTCTTATGAGCTAAAATACATAACTAGATAAAATTCCAACAGGAAGTCGATGAACAAAAAATTATACCAAAGTATGATTACATCTTACTGAAACATATTATGAATTAACTTTCAATGTCAACTCATTATGGAGATATTTCTACAATCCGGTTAAGACAAGACGATTACCTGTTAAGTCGAGACTGGATCCGAAAATCTTACCCGTCACCCATTATGGAGATATTTCTACAATCCCAATGGCAAAGACAAGACGATTACCTTACATTGTAGCCGGTCTACACCACGAGGAGCATACTTTCCCTTGACATACTGATGTTTCTACAAAGACACTCCGTCTTGAGACATTATTGTCGAAAAAGAAAAAGGTATGGGTATCCAAGGCCGCTGTACCGATACAGCCCAGTGAGCCCGCGGGACAAGAAGTGAAACCAGGGTCTGAAATATCTGACATTGTTGCAACAATAGCCAGCAAGATGGAGGAACAAGTAGAGGATGTTCATCAGGGTCATCCAGATCTTAAAGCGATCAAGGAATCAATAATTGAAGAGAAAGTTGAGAAACTCATGATCGAGATTTCTGGGTTAGCTTGAGAATACGGAGTTTCCGTCGATAGCAATGAGGAAAATTTTGCTTACAATGATTACTTGGAGGAAGATTTCATGGATTTCCATGTAATTGAAACAAGAGCCGCCACATCTGTGCATGAGGCTCAACCTCACACCGAAGAGAATGTCGTAGATGAGCCGCGTAGGGCTATCCTCCTAAGGGATGAACAAGATAGCCTACTAGAGAAAAGAATAGAAGAAATGGCTGTAGCCATGACTGCCATGGCCACTATTCAGGGGCAATCCCAAGCGCCACAATTGTCTTCTCTAGAGATCAATTAGTCGGAGATCATACACATCACAAATGAAAGAAGAGAGGTTGCTTCAGCAAACAAAGACGAGCAACATAGAAAGGATTCCCCATCAGGTGCTATACCAGAAAATGAATTCAAGCAAATGGTTGAACAAGTGAGGGACGCCTTAACCCAATCAAAGGGTGGTGCATTAATTTTAAAGGGTAGAACTTACCCAGAAGAATTCGATGCTGTGCCTTTCCCCAAGGGTTTTATGGCCCCAAACTTCAAGATTTTTGATGGGACTGANAGAATAGAAGAGATGATCGCAGCCATGACCGCCATGGCCACTATTATGGGGCAATCACAAGCGCCGCAATTGGCTTCTCCAGAGATCAATCAGCCAGAAATCATACACGTCATAGATGAAAGAAGAGAGATTGCTCCAGCAAACAGAGACGAGCAACATAAAAAAGATTATCCATCAGGTGCTATACCAGAAAAGGAATTCAAGCAAATGGTTGAACAAGTGCGGGACGCCTTAACCCAATCTAAGGGTGGGGCATTGGTTTTAAAGGGTTGACCTTACCTGGAGGAATTTGATGCCGTGCCTTTCCCCAAGGGTTTTGTGGCCCCAAACTTCAAGATATTTGATGAGACCGGGAATCCCAAACAGCATATAGCACATTTCCGAGCCAGCTGTGGCAACACGAGAAATAGTGAAGCTCTACTATTCCAGCAGTTTGTCAGCAACTTGTCAGGAATTGCTTTCGACTGGTACGCTGACTTGCCCAATGAGTCAGTTATAACATCTTCCGAGTTGGAACAGCTGTTTGTGAAATGATTTGCTGGAGCGCAACATCATGTGTCTATTGGAGAGCTCATGATGGAAAAACAAAAGCCTAGTGAAACTTTGGTGGACTATATTTTGAGGTGGAGAAACTTTAGCATGAAATGTGAACCCCAACTACAGAAATATCATGCGATTGAAATTCTACTCAAGAGCATCATGGGCCAGTAGCTTTCATGCTCAAGAGACTCACCATTAAATACTTCGAGAATCTACTCAGTAAAGCCAACAGTCTTCAAGAGGAAATAAAGCACATGGAGCCACACAAAAAAACTAAGGTGACCAGAGTGTTAGAAAAGAAATCAGTAGTAGTAGCGACCATCGACAAAGGAGAGCAGCCGATGAAGATATACGCAGAAGAGCCTCGCCAGTCTTCGTCACAGTATGCTCAGAAACAGAGTAGTCAATTCAACTAGCGACCGCCTCAAGAAGGATCACCTCAAACAAGGGATAAGAAAATGTCCCTGTCAGAACGACGTAAAACGGTGTATTCTTTTAAAGATGAAGCTATACCTAAAATATTCAGAAGTCTGATGAAGAAGCCAGAGTTCAGACTACCAGATCTGAAGAAGCCCGAAGAGGTGGATAGGAAGAATGAACCAAATTATTGCCCATACCACCAGTTGCTTGGGTACACTATAGAAAAATGCTTCGTCTTTAAAGACTGGCTCGAGAGGAACCTTAAAGAAGAGAACATAATAATCCCAAAAGAATATTTAAGAGAACCTGAAAAGTTTTCCAAAAATATGATTTTGGCCGAGCCAATCTCCCTAATCGATCCGTATACTGGAACAGATGGATGGAGTACAACTTGGGATGAATTCAAGAGGGTCCTCAATGAAATACAGGATCCATTAAAACAATCTTCTGCATATACCAGAGAAGAAGAATGGAATGAGGTATGGAGCAGATCACCAAGAAAATACTGAATAAGATCCAGTATGCATCAAGACAAGCCTCCATTCAGAGTCCGCAGCATACCAAACCCAAGATGAAGGTTTCGCCGAGAGATTTGTCATCGTCAAGGTCAAAGAAGAAGAAGAAAAATGTCACTACAAAGATGGATAGCACGGGGGGTACGATAGGGGCCGCCTCTACCAGATTAGTTGTCTCGGATTCGGGGAAGAAAATCCTTGAACCCTTGACTTTGTATGAATATCTTTTTGTCCCTCCGAGCTCTTATGAATATAATGATTGTGAGTTTGGCTACGTTTTAACTGTTTCTAGTGATAACGTAACTGATTATGAACAATCTAACTTTGTTCTTGATCCCCAAAATGATTCTCAAATTGTACTCGAGTCTGATGAATCCTTTGTCAAGTCCAAAGAAAACATCAATGATACCGTTTACAATAGCACCGATAACGAGGAGCCAATTCTCGAGCATCACGGTACACCGCTTACCATCAACTTAGATTTTTCCGACAAAGAGGAGGAGACACCGGAAGATTCAACAATGATATCTCAAGAAGAAGAAAATCACGGAAGTTAACTTAAGGAGCGGAAAAGTGTTACCACGAAGAACAGCTCAAACAGATAAAGGAAAGCAGATAATGACTCAAGAGGAGATACCCCCACCTCCACCGGTGGAAGAATCACATGATCAAGACAAAATCAAAGGATCATACAAAATAGATTACAATGTGCTAGCTCATCTTAGGAAGTTGTCGGCCCGATTAAGCATCTACGACACTCTGATCCTGTCACACGAGATGAGAGAGTCTCTGGTTATAGCTTTTCTTGACCCAGAAATTTGTTTAGCTTAATTGGCCAACACATCCTCAGATGAAGTTTGTTCGTTGAAAGAACAGCCCAGGGTAACCTTCACAGATGAAGACTTGCTGCTCGGTACCGCCGATCACAATCGTCCACTCTACATCTCCGTCAACATCGACAGATTTGTGTTGTCCACAGTTTTAGTAGCTCCTGGAGCATCTCTTAACTTGATGAGCCTACGAACATTGGCCTATTTGGATATTAAGCTCATGAGCTTACGTCTGATAAACTGATGTTAAGAAGATTCAATCAACAGGGAGAAATAGCCCTCAGATCAATTACATTACTTATGAAGGTTGGAGAACTCGTGACAACAGCTAAATTTCATATCATCGACGCCGAGACCTCTTTTAACGCTCTACTGGGTCGACCATGGATTCATGAACACAATATAATTCTATCATTTCTATACCAATGCATCAAATACCGCAAAGATGGTCAAGAAAATTACATCAAAGGAGACCTACAACCATTTTCAGTGCATGAAGTTGGTATCCACGAAGATGCTGCCTGCTATGCACCTCCAAAGAAGACTGTCTTCTCTCATGAAGTTATCACAAACAAAGATGAAGATTCAGAAGAATTACAAAGATGAAGTTATTCAACTCCGCTTCAGCGATCTTCCACCACTCCCTTACAACGAGTTGGTGAAAGTTCTTTTAGTTCGTGCACCCGAGGTCGAGGCTGGGGATGTGGACGATGAAGGATCAATTTAATTGTTGAACGAACTAGGCCAACCATCAACGTTGGTGGTGAAGACAGTTCTGAAGATGAGGTAATGATGACAAGACAGAAGAAATCTCAGTACGAGATATCCCTAGAAGATACAGAGAAGAATGAATATGAAACAATATATGATCGGATAAACCACTATGAGAATGCTATGACCCTTACTCCGATTCTCCCTCAAAAGTTCGAGAGTTTAGAGGTCAAGGAAGTTTGTAGTGTTGCTACAAAGCCGATCAAATTTTACCGTGCTTCTACCTCTACTGAGCTTGAAAAACATGTAAATTTGGATGATGATCCTAATGAATTAATGGAATTGCCTTTTGGTTACTTCTCGCCTTGTGTTCAAAAATTAATTCAACAGAGACACTTACCAAATAAATGCCAAAAGATAAATTTCAACTTTTTGAAAAATTATGAAATGGTAAAAGTCGAACTCCAAATTCAAAAGAGTGTCTTAGATTTGATACAATCAGACCAGTTGATGATTTTGAATTTTGTATGATTGTTACTAGTGAGTCAGAAGAAGATTGTCTCGATCTAGAGGATGACTCTAATGATCAACTAATAGAAGATGCTCCCCCAGAATTTGAGGAGAAAATTAAATCTACCGTGGATGATTTGAAAGAGATTAACCTTGGGACTGAAGAACAACCCCGACCTACATTTATAAGTTCTCTACTCAATGACGAAGAATCTGCAGAATTGATCAAATATTAACAGAATTCAAAGATTGCTTCGCATGGAGCTACGATGAAATGCTAGGACTGTTAACGGACGTTGCAGTTCATAAACTTGGGGTGGACAAGAATATAACCCCAGTAAAACATGCTCCCAGGAGAATGCGCCTCGAAATAGAACAACAAGTTATCGCCGAGGTGAGGAAATTCATAGACGCCAACTTTGTGAAAGAAGAACAATACGCCACGTGGTTAGCTAATATCGTACCTGTTAAGAAGAAAAATGGACAGATCTGTGTTTGTGTCGATTTCAGAGATTTGAGCAAGGCATGTCCAAAAGACGAGTTTCCACTACCAATACCAGAAATTATGGTAGATATCATTTCAACACACAAAATTTTCTCCTTCATGGACGGATCGTTGCGATACAATCAAATCAAGATGACTCCCGAGGATGCAACACTTATAGCCTTCAGAACACCAATCGAAATTTTCTGCTACACAGTGATTCCGTTCGGCCTAAAGAACGTCGGAGCAACATATCAGCGCGCAATGTCGAAGATTTTTGACGGCCTCATTCACAACCAAGTAGAATGTTACGTGGATGATTTGATCATCAAAAGTAAATAAAAAATAGACCATTTGTACGATTTGAGGATTGTATTTGAACGGTTACGAGGATATGACCTTAAAATGAATCCCTTAAAGTGCGCCTTTGGCGTTACCTCCGGGAAATTTCTGGGATTCGTTGTCCGTCATCGGGGAATCGAGATCGACCCGGATAAAATTAAAGCTATCGGATTAATAATTTAAAAATTACCTTTAGCAGTTTTCCAAACTAAGACCTGAAAGTAATTGGCTAGACTTGACCTTTAGGTTGTTATACTACGAAATCTTCTGAGAACTTTTTCCACCTTTTTGTGGGATTGACAATTCGGACTCATGTAGAGCCCTATTTTAAGAAAGTGATACATGCACTTGCGTAGGTACCCTGACAATTACGTGAAGATTGAGAGTTAAAATTAAATTATCATCAATTTTTTTTGTAGCTATTGGGGTCGTTAAGCTTTTCTGGCGCAGTTGGCGGGGAAGAAAAGAAGTGTCGGTAAAAAAATTTAATGATAATTTTAGTTGAACCTGTAAGCTTAGATTTGAAAATAGTAGTAGCACTTAGTAATTTTAGTTACTGTGTAAATTTTTAAAACAAAAAAAAGAAAGTAAATCCAAAAATACCAAAAAATGTTTTTGATATCTATCCATTAGTTAAACCCTTAAAATTGAATGCGTAGCTCAAGAGCTACAAACCTTGAACCTTACTATTAAGAGCTGGAGAGAACTCTTAGGAGGATTAGAAATAGAGAAGACCTAAAAAATTTGTTATAGAAAAGGCAGATCATCCAGTTAATGAGGATTCAGGCATTAATCATAATGTTAATGGACCTTTGAGGAATAAGCGAACCATACGGTGGATGAAATTCATTCAATTATACAGACTCGTGCCATAACGGTAAATACTTTTAAACTTAAACCTGCAATAATTGAGATGGTACAGAATAATCAATTTGGTTGATCTCTCTGATGACCCTAACTTACACTTAGCAAGTTTCTCAGAAACTTGTGCCACATTTAGATGTGATGGTGTTTCTAATGATGTTGTTAGACTTAGACTTTTTCTTTTTTCTCTGATGGATAAAACTAAGATGTGACTCAATTCATTAGCACCGGGTTCACGATGAATTAGGTAAATTAGATCCGAGAAGTTTGTTGCCTTGACTGATATTTTTCATTTTTGTTGAGCGGAGCAGATATGAAGGTTAACATTGCACACATTCTAATGTGTTTTTTACAATTTGGGAGTGTCAATTAATACACGAGTTAAAATGTAAATTTGAAAACTGAGGTATTTTATTTTGGCAACATGTGGCAAGTCTTATGGTGGATTGAAACTTGAGCCTCAACCCATAAAATTAAATATTTATAATAGTAAACTAATTCATAATTATAAGGATTTACTTTTTTTATCATTAGAAACCACAAAATTATATAATAAAATGACAAAAATTCTCAATCTAAAATTTCAATCTAATTTGATAATTTGTTAGAACATTTGTTTGGACCATGTTTGAACCCTTTTCAAACTATATGATTAAGAAAGTTCAAGTATAGTTCAAATATATTTGTACGTTGTTTGAAATACGCTCCAACATGGTTCAAGTCATTTTGCATGAATTATATTAGATTATGATTTGACTTATGAATGAACATAATTCGAAGAAGATTCATACACTTGTTCTAACAACAGTGAAATTATATTTGTTCGAACATATGTTCTAAAAAATTGGTTAAGACACATGCCTTTAGGCATAAAACTATGAGGCACACATCTTTCATAAAATGTAAAAGCTTTATTGGGAAAATAAGTTAAAAGACTCAGAATTTTTCTTGTTCTTCATACAGAGGTGGTCTTTGAACCAAACGTCACATATCAGGTTCAAAAGGTGATACATCTCAGTGCCATAGGTCGTTGTGAAATAGTGTGAACCTATTTTATTTTGATAAGAAATGTGCATAAATAATAGCAAAATAAGCAAGAAAAAATATATTATATTTCATTTTATAAATAAAAATTTAACAACTGAAGAAAAAA
>NEWO01002909.1:0-17531 GCA_003013225.1 Phalaenopsis aphrodite
ATATATATATATATATATATATATATATATATATATATATATATATATATATATATATATGTATGTATGTATGTATGTATATATATATATATATATATATATATGTATAATTTCACTTTTGAACTATTACTTTGTTTTTATTTGTACTTGGGATTGTAGGTTTAATGCCTTGAGATTCTGAGTTGGAACGAACAATTAGAAAATTTTGAAAACAAAAAGAATTTCATAATTTAGAAGAAATGACGAACGCAACACATAATAATTTAGATCATCAAATTATGGAAAATGAACTTCATCATGTACAGCCCGTTAAGGGATTATGCAAACCCTTTGGTAGATGAAATTCACTTAAGTATGCAAACTCCTGTCGTAGAAGCTAACACATTTGAATTAAAACCAGTGATTATCCAAATGGTGCAGAATAACCAGTTTGGGGGAACTCCATCGGAAAGTCCTAACCTACACTTAGCAAGTTTTCTAGAACTTTGAGTTACTTTTCGTTATAACGATGTGTAAAATGAAACCATTAGATTAAAGCTTTTTCGTTTTTCACTAAGGGACAAAGCTAAAATGTGTTTAAACTCATTAGCACCTGACTCTTTTATAATTTGGGGGGAATTAGCTCAGAAATTCCTAGCTAAGTACTTTCCACCTAAAAAAACTGCTAAACATAGAAATGATATTACTTCATTTCTACAGTATGAAGGGGAATCAATATGCGAAGCTTGAGAAATGCTTAAGGAACTTCTTAGGAAGTGTCCACATCATGCGCTGCTCGATTGATTAATCATTCAAAGTTCTTACAATGGGTTAGTAGGATCCCTTAGATCTATCATTGTTGATGTTGTTGGTGGATCACTCATGTCAAAACCATTTGATGAAGCATATGCGTTAATTGAAGAGATGACTAAAAAAAACTTTCAATGACCCTCTGAGAGGGTAAAGCCTAAAAAGATAATCAGTGTTCATGATACTGATGTGATTGCAATTCTTGCTTCTCTGTTTGCAACAATATCAAGAAAGTTGGATCAAATTATAATGAACCAACTTCAAATTACTCATGTAATTAAGGAAAGTTCACTAAGGCATATGGTTGATTCTAATTTATCATTAGAGACTTTAGATGCAATTAATAATAGACCCAATAACCTATATACTAACAATTATAACACAGGTTGGAAGAACCATCCAAATTTTAACTGGAATAATACTTCTGGGGTGGAAAGCAACAATGGAGAAATAATCAAGTAAATCTATTGGAAGTTGGAATAACCAAAGAAATGTGACTATAGACCTTCATATCTGACAAGCTTAACAATAATCAACAATTTAAGAAGAAGAAGTTATCTATAGAAGAAGTGGTATTATAAATGGGAAACCAGTTGCAAAATTGAAATATGACTATAAGAAATATAAAGAATCAACTGGGATAAATTGCTAACATACTTAGCAATAGGCCCCAAGGAAATCTTCCTAGCAACACCAAAATAAACCCTAAATAGAACACTAAAGAGAAAGTAAAAGCTGTCTAATTAAAATGTGAAAAATAAATAGTGAATGTCGTTTGTAAAGAAAAGGTAGATGAGAGAGAAACAAAAAAAAACTAAAGAATCTGAAGAAAATATTTCTAAAGATATGAAAAAAAAATTTCTCCAGCTAAAATTAATCTAGAAAGACCGCCACCTCCATTCCCTCATAGAGTTAGATAGTAGAAGCTGGATAGACAATTTTCAAAGTTCCTGAAATTATTCAAGAAATTTGGAATAGATGTCAAGTTATGTGAAGCTTATAAAAGATATATTAAACAAGAAAAGGAATTTTGGGGATTATGAGACAACTACACTGAGTGATGAGTGCATCACTATACTTCAGAAAAAACTTCCTAAAAAACTTAAAGAACCTGGTAGCGTTACTATCCTTTGTGTAATCAGAGAAAGATTTGTAGGGAAAGCTTTATGTGATTTAAGGGCCTCATGCCTTTATCGATTTTTTGAAGGTTAGGCTTAGGAGAGATTTTCCACACTACTGTAACCCTTTAGATAGCTGATCGTTCGGTCACTTATCCAAAAGGGGTTATAGAAGATATATTAATGAAGGTGGACGAATTTATCTTCTCTGTAGATTTTTTTGTATTAGATATAGAGGAAGATAAAGAAATACTAATCATTTTAGGGAGACCTGATACACCAAAAATATATGCATTTTTTTACCCTTATTTTATACACATTTTTGGTAATATTGCACTTTAATGGAATGTATTTTTTTTTGTTTTCTTGCAGGTTGTTGATTTTTGGGACTTGAAACAAAAATGATGGAATTTGGAGCAAAAATGGAGATTTGGAGCAAAAATGGAGATTTGGAAGAATTACTCAGCACCAACGGCGCCCGAAGGATGTCGGACGACGCAAACCTATAAAAAGGATGCAGAACAAGAGTCAAAAACCAATGGAGCCAGACTGGGCGCTGACGGCACTACTCGATAGAGACTTAGGAATTAATTAGTGGAGCACTGACACCAACGGCACCAGGATGGGCGCCAAAGGCGCTTATGTCTGTGGAAGCCTTGTTTCTAGAAGATTTGATGAATTTGGATGCTTTTTGAAGAGTTGTTGGATGCACCTATTAGAGAACCAACCTAAACTCTATTTAGGGCCGAAATTTGATCAGAAACCCCCCCCTCTTAGCACCATTTCAACTTCTTCCACTCATTTCAAATTTCCTCTTCACACACCTATATTTCATGCCATTCCACACCATTAATTTGTTATTGTTTTTATAGTTTTGAGTTTCTGTGGTGAGTTTAAGTGTGAATTTTTTTCTAAGAAGTGTTGGAGAGGAAGAGAAGTGAGAGATTTATTTTTCCTACATTTTCTAAGAGATGCTACAAAGGACTTGCTTTGAGAAAGAGTTTCAGATAAGTGTTGTTTGTTTATTATTGATTTATGAACTTTCTTTTATATATAAAATTTTTGTTTTGTTGTATCTTTCTCATGAAGTTTGAGTAGATTCCTTTATCTTTCTCCCTACTCTGAGATATGGTGAAATGAAGATAATGTGGATGTACCAATGTTAAAATTTAAAATAAATTGTGATGGTTTTTCAACTCTGCTCTTAATTTACTTTTTGATATGACCAATTGAATTGTTAAATTATGTTGTGAAACATATGATCCGGGAAATGGAGTATGTTTTCTAAAACAGAGTGAGAATCACATTTAGGTCCATGAAGGAGTATTTCATTTATGGAATTAAGTGCAAATAAATAGGGAAATATACTTTGTTGGGTGTAGAATTGAAGATTTCTAGGGTGACAGACTAAAAATCCCTAATTTATTCTTAGTGTTTAAAAACTAAAGCGAGAGTTAGCCTTCAGGGGAAGGGAAGTAGGAGCCAGTATCCTCCTAGCCTAGCCACGGATTTAGGGACTAAACATAAGATTAGCCAATGATTTTCTATAACACTGAATGAGGGTAGAGAATTAAAATTGCTCATATTTGACACAATACAAATTTAAACCATTTATCTCATCTCATTTCACCAAAAACTCATTGTAGTGAAAAAGATGATTTTTCATATTAGAAAACTTCATCACATAAATATACTTTAGTAGTTGTTAATTTTAAAACCTACTTTTAAGTTCTCCTAGTAGTAAATAATTTAGCTTTGATAATATCTTAAACATTTGAAATTAGTGACAGTAATTTTGTTTGATTTCTGTAAATTTCCTAGTTAATTTATCATTTCAAATTTAAACCTTCCCCGTGAGATTGATATTTGAGACTTAAATAGAAAGTCATATATTACTTGATAACGATACATATACTTGTGTAGAATCCTAATATTAAAAGCCTAACATTATTATTATTAAAATTTCACATCAAGTTTTTGGCACCGTTATAAATTGGAGTCAACTTTATAAAATTTACACAACTATATTTAACTGAGATCAAGTTCTTTCCTTACTAAGGGAGGAGCTATGACAGATGTACAAGTATGCTAAGTCAATGACCATGAAATCACTTTTAATATACTAAAGTCTATGAAATATCTAGCTGAAGGAAAACATGATGAATGTTTCAGATGGAGATAATGAATTATTTAAGTAGTAATTATTTCCAAGAAAATTTTGAAAGTAAGATGATGCGGGTTTTTTTATGCGTTATAAATGTTTTTCAACACCACAACACATAAGACAACTATACTAAAAAATATGCAGATTAAGCACAATAAAATTTACTTCACTATAATAAGTTTCCTCTAAATAATCTAAAGCTGCCACTTCTAAGGAATTAAGGTGTGTTTTCAATTTCAAATTGTTACTAGGATGCAAACACAAGTATACGTATTGCTCAAGTAATAAAGGGCTATAATGGATTCATAATTATCAATCCCACAGGGAGGTAAAATTTTGTTAGGGAAATTGGACAAAAGCATAATATTAAAACTATAGAAAACTTAAGTAAGAAAATAAGATAAAATTTTTTTAATTCTACTAAAGAAAACTAAGTTTTCTACACTAATCTATAAACTTCAAAGATAAATTTACTAAAAAACTAAAATAAGTTTTGCGATGAAGAGTTCAAATTTAAGAAAGCATCATTACCCTTACTACGAGATTATAGTTAGTGAAGTATCAAATTGAAGAGAATTGTATTGTGCCAAATTGGAGCAATTATATTCTTTATTTTTCTTACAAGCTATAAAGAACATTGGCTAATTCATTGTTTAGTCCCAAAATCCGCAGTTAGGCTGGGAAGATAATGGCTCTCACTCCAAAGTTATCACATTCCCCTCGCTTAAGGGTCAACATCTTGCTTTAGTTTCAAACACCTGTACCAAATTGAGAATTTTAGTCTATCACCCTAAAATCTCCAATTCAACGCCCATCAATGAATATTTATTTGCACTCAACCCCATGGGTTATATTCTCATCCATGAAATTGAATGTGATTCTTTTGTTGTAGAAAGCATAAGCCTCTTGATTGTATGTTTCACAATAAATTTTAACAATTCAATTGGCCAGATCGAAAGGTAAATGAAGTTTAAAGTTTATATCATCACAATTATGAAATTAAAATATTGCACAACAATCTTGATTCTTCATATGACTATTTGTCTTTGTAGGGAGAAGGACAAAGAAATCTATTTAAAATTCATGAGGAAGATACAACAAAACATGAATTATATATACATAAATAAGTTTACAAAATAAGAAAGAAAAGTAAAACAACTTAACTTAAAATCTTCCCTAAGCAAATCCCTTGAAGTTCCTTTAATATTTTTCTCTCTTTATAATAACACTTAAATCTCTCTTAGAAATGTAAGGAAAAAGAAATCTCTCAATTTCCCTCTCCTCTTACAACTCTTAGAGACACTTACCACATGCTTCAACACTTTGATTCTCATGCCTCAGACACACACACACCGCTTTTTCTGACATAAAAACACTCTTTTATAATGTAGAGATGAATTTCCCAAGAGTCTCCATAGACACCTTTTCAAAATTCGTCCATATTCAATGTTTTTTTGTGGAAATAACCATCTATGGTTGGCATCAAGTGCCAAAATCAAGTGCCAAGGAACCAAATTCTCTTTTATCTGGCGCTTAGGCACCGGTTCTAGCTCCTGGGTGCTCGTTCAATTTTTTGAAAACACAACTTTTGACTCGAAATTTTGTCATTTTTGCATCCTTTAATCTCAAAATGCTTAAACTTAGCATACTTGTAATAAAATATGAAAATACATTTCTTTAAAGTGCAATTTCACTAAATCTAAGTTTATATATATATATATATATAATTGAATTTCTTTTTTTTTTTGTATCAATCTCAATCTTAACTGTTACTTGTCCTCAAGTAACTTATTTACTACATAAAAAGTATGACTTAAGGCAGTGAGCATCACTTAAAAACTTATATAATTTTTTTTTATAAAGACAATAGTGAGACTTTAGAAAAATTTTTAATAACTTAAGTTCAAACTAAAAATATAAGAATATCTAGTACTAAAGATGAAAAGTTTTGGTTTCTTATTCATTTCAAAAGTAATTGTAATTTGTCATATTAAGGATGCTTAGAGAACTATATGAAAAAGAACTTCATGAGAACTTTATTAGTAAAGATGCTAAAACTTTATTATAAGTTTAGAAATGTATTTAAGCCTCTTTCCTTAAGTTGATTCAAGTGAAGCCAATCTTTTATTAGGCATCTTCTCATGCTTTTCCTCATATGTATTCTTTTTGCTTTTCTTTTTCTCTTTTCTTTTTATTTTTCTTTTAGGATTATTTTCAATCCCCCTTATTTTATTTTATTGTTCATATGAGGATTACTATATCTAGATAGCCCTTAATGATTTTGAACTTCACTATCCTCTTCTTAAAGTTAAAAACTTCATACATATCTTACTTATAAATGCTTATTAGCTTTGAAATAGATTTTTTATAAAGTCTCATCTCTTTTTTTTATATAACTCTAAGACTTTCTTAATATTTCAAAAACATAATTTCCTTTACTTTAAATAGTGCACACATAACCTTATACTCTTATACTAAATACCTTAACTTTTAGAGCCAACCTTCATTATTAAAGATTTTTGTTTAAGTCAACAGTCATATTTATAAAATCAAAAATATAATCATCTTCAAGTTGGCCTTTGATACCAAAAGTTATGTTAAAAATAATTTTAAAAATAAAATTTATTGAGGACAAATAAAGTTTAGTTTCTTTTAATAAGAAAATTTTCTTTCCACCTAAACTTAAATTATTAATACGCACAACATGTAATACAAAAATGAAGGTAGAAAGAAAATCTTAAATGCATTTAAATAAAACTAACCTGTAGAGGGGGTTTGAACTTGAAACTTTGCAGAAACCAATTAAAATGAATATGGTATATAACATTATGTAAAACATGATATATCAAAAAAGATTTGCTAAGTAAATGAGAGTTATCATAAGCAACAAATTGCTAAAACAAACAATAATGAAATGAAAATAAACAATCTACATCTAAACATAAAAAGTTTATAGGTTACATGAAAACAAATCAAACTACATAAAACAAGCATGGAAGTAAACTACTCATCATGCTCCTCCTCATCATCATCTTCATCTTCTTCTTTAAATTCTACTTTAGGCTCATAAGGTGTAAAATGGGGGCAAATAGGGAATTCTACATTATGATCTCCCCTTAAATACTTTACCATCATCTCCAAAGTTCTCATATGATTCCTGAGAGTTAAAATATCACCTTGTTGAATAATTAGCTGCTCCATAACATTCTCTAAAGAAGCAGTGCGTGATGCAGAAGGTCCAGAAGCTGAAGTGGAAGGTATATCACTGCCTCTACCCCTAGCTTTCTGTCCAACATGCAACATATGTATGAACACTGGGATTACTGATAAGTTTAAGAGGTTGTATTAATTTTATAGATCTATCATACCCCACTTATGAATGATCACATAAAGTAAAAAATTAAGGCTAGGTATCATAAACCTCCAGTAGTCCCATCTCTAGAAGAATTATGAGCTTTCTGATAGATGAGAGCACCAGTGGTTATTTTCTTCATTTGTTGAATAATGAAATTTAAAGTAGCTCTCTCCTTAGTGACTTCATTCAGATGATTTGATGGAAGAAGTTGAGCAGAAATAAAATAATGTCAAGCTTTAGATTGAGCGTTTAACATAGAGGTAGAGAAGTTTACCTTATGATCATTCATCATTTTCCAAACTCGTCCTCCATCAGTCAGATAATCTAAATCTTCATCCAGTGCAAAATCTGAAGTATAAAATGTAGTATATTCACAATGAAATTTGCCCCTCAACCCACATAGTGCATTTATTCTTTTCGGGGTGAATTCAACATTTTTACCTCGAACAAATATGTAATCATCCGAAGCCTGTAGAAGGTTTGCATAGAATTCTCGGACGATCGAGACAACTGCTACAACCTTGAAATAACAAAAAAAAGTTTCTCAATTTCTTGCCACAATAAATCCCTCCATAGGACTACCGAGATCATAAAATGCTCATTCCTGAATTAGTTTCCTTGAAGTGAGTTGAGTATTATAATGATGTCGGGCCTTGAAGTTTAAAAATTTTCTCATTTCACAAGCCTCCTATGAGTTATAAAAATTTGAAATATTTCCACATAAATTTGCTATAAAGATAAAGTAAACCCCTAAAATCAAAATCAATGCTAAGAAACTTCACAACCTGGATTTTTCACTAAATTTCTCCAAAATCTCTAATTTTTAATTTTCACATAATGTAGGAGAAATCCATGGTTAAAATAAAAAATTTCTAGGTTAAAGTGAAACTCTTACTAAGAGAAGATGAAATCCAAGAATTTCTAGCCCAAAAAATTGCGTCAAATTCGAGTATTTGGAAGCCCTAGTTTGTTATTCGCCCTTAGTTGCAAGGTAGAAGAAGGTCCAAAGCAGAAAAATGGTTGACACTCTTCATTTTTGTGATTTTAATGACTCAGTAGTTTTGGTGCCTAGGAGCCAATGCTTAAAATTTCATTTATTATTATTTTTTTGTAAAACGCGTTGTACACCAATGCACTCCATCTTCTAATTAGTTTAAATTAACTTTAATTTTCATAATTAAGTAATTTACTAACATTAAATTTTCACAAATAACAAACAACTTCAAATTTTTATACATAAATCCAAACACTTACAAACAAGTATTTTGAAATCACACATAAACTCAACATCAAAATCACACCAACACATACTAATGTTGAGAACTAAACTTCAAATACTAATAACAAACACAATAAGTCTGATATCAAAACTAAGGAAATTCAACATACTAAACTCAAATAAGCTCTTATAAACCAAATTCGAAACTTTAGCATTGCTACACATCTTCAACTTCATTACTATCATCTTCTCACATATCTCCCATGGATTGGTGTCATAGATAAATTATAGAAATGATGGTGAGGAAATTCATCAGTCGAGTCTTCTTTGATCCAAACATTTTTCTTATACATTCGCACCATAGCCTCTTCCATAAGTCTAGTGTGATCAAATTGGTCTTTAATTCTCTAATCTAGATGGTCGAACTGACAAAAAATACTACTAATTGCATTCAGAGTATTAATCATCTCATTCTCCAACTTTCTAATATTCTTCAAAATAACAAATGAAATATCTAGAAATTTGGGTCGTATAGATGATGAATTTTGAGATGATTGATCCATAAAAACATTTATTTCATCCACTTCTCCATTTTCTAAGTAATCAAAGTTTAATACTGCGTCCATGGGCTTCTAAGGAAGAAGCACTTTTTATCAATTTTCATATGAAACTTATGATTGGCTATAAAGCAAAAATATTCTGGATGGATGTCCAACACCAAGATTAGATCTCTTTAGAATCAAACCACAAGTATATTTTACAATTATAACACCCACATCGATAGATAATCCAGTTTGAATACAATAGTTCAATATAGCACTTTCCATCGTTACTTTACTAATTTTTGTAGTAGTGAGCAATTTTGCTGAAATAAAGATATGTCAAGGCTTCGATGCGGAATTCAATAATGAAGAAGGAAAACTTACAATATTTTTATCTCTTATCTCCCATGTTCCATCTTCATTCTTCAAGAATTTAAAAACTCCATTCATATTGTCTCTTGTAGGGGCAAAGTTGGCATAATGACAAATTAGAACAGTCTCGATCAAGAACAAATAATTAATTTCTAAAGGAGTAAAATGTACCTACCTGCCTCTAACATAGACAACTCCTTGATTTTTCCCATTAAGATTCACATAAAATTCCTTCACAACAGGAATTATTTCGGCCTCAATTGTGTAGCATAGTACTTCCCATCACCTTTGCACATTGATTTCTTCCACAATAGTACCAGAAGTATTGAATCCTCAATTCACAAAACCCCTTTTCTTGATCAACCTCTTCTTCATAAGGCCCTTGTCATGCAACCTATGTGCATCGAAACTGATGAACTTTCTCTGGTTGAAAATCTCTTATTTAGAAGATTCCTTGGAGTTGGAGGCCATAGGAACAAGATTAGTGAATCCTCTCCCTCTCTATCAATTTAATTTAACTCCAAATGGTATGTTTTAAGAGTTATTTAGAGAAACTTTGACCAAAAATCATCAATAGATAGTTTTGGGACGGTTTCTCAAACTCCAGCACCTAGGCGTTGGATTCTGGCGCTTAGGCGTCGAACTTTTGGAAAGTGGCGCTTAGGTGCCAGATTCTAGCGCCTACATGCCAATGCTCTGTGAAACAGGCACTTAGGCGCCAGTGCACTTTTTTGCACCGTTTTGTCTAAGGTCCAAAATAACTCTCATATCTTACATAAAACTGAATAATTAAAACATCTTTATGTATTTTCTTAACATTTAAGTCTCTAAATCACATATAATTTAATCGCAAGAGCTTATATTACATTAAAAAATTGAAAACAGTTAAACACATAACTATGAGTTGTCTTTCACAAAGCGCTTTGTTTAACGTCGTCAGCCCGACATTCTCAGTTTTTACTCTGGGTGACCCAACATTAAAACCTCTTTAAAAATTAGTCTATGTCCATCAAAATAAGGTTTTAACCTATGCCCATTAAATTTAAATATTTTTCTAGTTCTTGGATCTTCAAAATCTACAACTTCATATGGGTAGACTTTTTTAACAGTAAATGACCCTAGCCACTTGGACTTAAGTTTTTCAGGAAATAACTTCAATCTTCTGTTATACAACAAAATTTTTTTCAGGTTCAAATTCCTTTATTATTATCTTTGATCATGCCAATTTTTTAATTTTTCCTTATAAATCTTAGCATTTTTGTAAGATTCATTTCTGATTTCTTTGAGCTCATTCAGTTGCAATAATCTTTTCTCGTCAGAATCTTTTAAATTAAAATTAAATTCTTTAATAGCTTGATAAGCTTAATGCTTCAATTCTATTAGAAAGTGGCAATTATTTCCAAAAATAAGTCTATATGGAGACATTCTTATAGGAGTTTTATAAGTTGTTCTGTAAGCCCATAATGTAGTATCCAATCTACCAATCCATTTTTTTTAGGATTTATAGTCTTTTCCAAGATTCTTTTACCTTCACGGTTAAATAATTTTACTAGACTACCAATTTGGGAATGATAAGCAGTGGAGATTCTATGCTCTATATCATATTTTCCAACTAATTTTCAATTCTTTTATTCCTGAATTGAGATCCCCCATCTGTAATATTTACTTTAGACATTTCACATCTTGTAAAAATAATTTTCATAAAAAATTTTGAAACACTCTGAGCATCACATCGAGGTAAAGAAACTGCTTCGATCCATTTAGAAACATAATCTACTGCAACTAATATGTATAAATTTATGAAAGAGGATACAAATGGCCCCATAAAATCCAATCCCCAAAAATAAAAAATTTTAACTTCAAATGCAAAATTTAGGGGCCTTTCATTCCTTTTTAAAATATTTCCTGCTCTCTAACATCAATCACATGTTTTTATACATCTATTAACATCCCTAAGTAGAGCAGACCAATAAAATTCAAATTGTATAATTTTTTAATGTCCCCCAAATTCAGAAACATGATATTTTTTAATAATTTTTTTTAGTTTCTTTGTATGGTACACATCTTCAAATAACCTGATCTTTACATTGTCTATATAAATATGGTCATCCTAAAAGTAAAATTTTGCATCGTAAATTAATTTTTTTCTATTTTTTTTGCGGTGTCAATCCATATGATAAAAGATCATTAATGATATATTTCATTATGTTCACATACCATGGTACTTTTCATTCATTAATAGTGTATAGATGTTCATCAGGAAATTTTTTGTTAATTTTACTTTCATAATTAAATGATTTTTCTCGTTCAGCCTAGATAATTGATCCGCTATTTGATTATCAGATCCCTTTCTATCTACTACCACAAAATTAAATTCTTACATCAGAAGGGTCCATCTAATTAATATTGGTTTCGCATCATTCTTTTGTATCAAATATCTTATAGCTGAGTGATCAACATGCACAGTACATTTAGCTCCAATGAGATATGACCTAAACTTATCAAAAGAAATACAATCGCCAATAACTCTTTCTCAACAGTTGTATATTTAATTTGAACTTCAATCTGAGTTCTACTTGCACAATATATAATTTTAAAAATTTTATCATATATTTGCCATAATACAACCCCAATTGTATAATCACTAGCATCACGCATTAGCTCAAATGGTTTCTCCCAATCAGGTGAAACTATTATAGGAGCAATGATTAATTTTTATTTTAGTATTTCAAAGGCATTAATGCATTTTTGGTTGAAATCAAATTTTGCTTCTTTTTCTAACAATTGACATAGAGACTTAGTAATTTTTGAAAAATCTTTAATATATCACATGTAGAAACTAGCATGTTCTAAAAAACTTCTAACCCCTCTCACTGTAGTAGGAGGAGGTAGTTTAGCTACATCGAATCTACTTCCATACCTTTTTTAGAAATTTTATGTCCAAGTACAATTCCTTCTACAACCATAAATTGGCATTTCTGCGAATTCACTACTAAATTTGTCTTTTCACATCGTTTTAAGACTTTTTATAAATGATTTAAACAAGATTCAAATGAAGTTTTGAATACTGAAAAAGTCATCCATAAAAACTTCTATTTCTTTTTCAATTAACTCACAAAATATAGACACCATAAATATTTAAAATGTTGCAGGTGCATTACATAAACCAAAGACCATTATATAAAAGAAAATATACTATAAGGACTAGTAAATGCTGTCTTTTCTTAATTCTCAGGAGAAATAAGAATTTGATGATAACCAGTATATACATATAAAAAGCAAAAATATTCGTGCCCAACTAGTATATCCAACATTTGGTCCATAAAAGGTAAAGGAAAGTGATATTTACAAGTGGCAAAATTTAATTTACTATTGTCAATACAGATTCACCAACCATTAACTTGTCATGTTGGTATTAATTCTTCTTTCTCATTGACACCAACAGTCACACCCCCTTTCTTTGGAGCACAATGAATTGGACTTACCCAAGCACTGTTCGAGATAAGATATATTATTTTGGCATCTAACCATTTTAAAATTTCTTTCTTAACCAGTTCTTTCATTATAGGGTTTAATCTCCTTTGAGGATTAGCTTTCGATTCATGATTATCTTCTAATAAATTTCTATGCATACAAATCAAAGGACTGATTCCTTTGATATCAGCTAATGTCCATTCAAAAGCTTTCTTATATTTTCTTAAAATTTCTAATAATTTTTGTTTTTGTAATTCAATTAACTCTAAGGATACTATAGTAGGTAATGTAGATGAATCTCCTAAAAAAACATATTTTAAATATGCAGGGAGTACTTTCATACTGAGTTTAGATGGTATTTCGATTGAAGGAATAAGATTTTATAATTTTTCGTAGTGTCTAACAATTCATATCTTTCTTGAACATAATCTATATCTTCATCACATATTTCGATGAACTTATCTTAAATTTTATCCTCATCTTCAAGTTTCAAATCTTCTTATTTTGTTTCCTCTTCAAAACTTTTCATAAAATGATCGTTACTCAAATAATCACAAATTTTCATCCTGAAGCATTCATCATCTTTTTCTTCTGCTGGGTATTTTGATGGATTTTGATATATTAAATGTAATTTTCTTGATCATTGGCTCTCATGGTTAACTCACTTTTTTGAACAACTATCATAGCTCTTCCAATTACAAGAAAGGTCTCCCTAAAATGATTGGAATTTCCTTATCTTCATCCATATATAACACAATGAATTCCACATAAAAGATAAATTTATCAACATTTACCAGGGTACATCTTCTACAACTCCTTTAGGATGGGTGATCGATTGATCATCTAACTGAAGGATTGTAGTAGTGGAAATATCTCTTAATATTAACATTCTGAAAATAGATAGAGGCATAAAATTAATACTGGCTCCCAAATCACATAAAGCTTTTCCAAAAACTTTTTTGCCTATAGCACAAGAAATAGTAAAACTACCAGGATCTTTAAGTTTTTTAAGAAGCTTTTTCTGAATTATAGCATTACACTCTTCACTAAGTGAAATTGTCTCATTATCTATAAACTTCCTTTTTCTATTAAGTATATCCTTTGTAAAGTTTAGATAGCTCGCCATTTGTTTGAAGGCTTCAACAAATGGAATGTTTATGATTAGTTTCTTAAATATTTTAAAAAATTTTGAGAATTATTTATTCAATTTTTAGTATCTCAATCTTTGAGAAAATGGATGTGGTGATTTTTCTATAGTAATTTTAATTGATTCAATAGGATATTCTAAATCATGATGAATATCTTCCTCAGATTTTTCAATTTCCACCCCTTCGTTCTCAACTTCAATCTCTTTTTGAACTTTTATTTCCACTTCTTAGTTGCATAACTTTAATTTTCTCTTCATTCTGGACTTTAAGATTAATCTCAATATTACTAGAAAGAGTTCCTTGAGGCCACTGCTAAGTACAATAGCAATATGTCACAATTGATTCTCAATGTTTCTAATTGCTACTCACTGCCTTTGTAATTGATTGCCCATTTGTAAAACCAATTCTTCCATAGACAATTTCTTCTCCTTAAATTGTGAATTGATTAAAATTGAGAGGATAATAAGGTATATACTTAGTATTTCCTTGATTGTTTACATTTCCCAAAGGGTTCGCTTGATTGTTCCCCCATTGTAGATTTACACCATTAAAGTTATTATTATTCTAGCTTAAATTAGGGTGATTTTTTCAACCAAGATTGTAATCATTAGAATGTGGATTATTAGAACAATTATTTATTGCATTCAAAGTTTCATATGATGATTGAGAATCTATCATTTATCCAAATGAATGAATTTTCCTTAACCACTGATGATGTTTGAGATATATTCATTCCAAAGTGATCCAACTTCTTTCATATTGCAACAATTTAAAAAGCCAACATAGAAATTGTGTCAGAGTCATGAACACTGGCTACACTTTTTGGATTTACCCTATCAGAGGTCCTTTGAAAATTGTTGTAGCCATCTTTTCAACTAACAAATATGCTTCATCGAATGGTTTTAATATTAATGATCCACCAACAACAGCGTCAATAATAGATCTAAGAGATCCCACTGATCTATTATAAAATATTTGAATTATTAACCAATATGATAAATCATGGTGTGAAAACTTCCTAAGAAGATCCTTAAATCATTCTCAAGCTTCATATATTGATTCCCCTTCAAAATGACAAAAAGATGTTATAACATTTCTAAGCTTAGTAGTTTTTTATGGTTGGAAATATTTAGCAAAAATTTTTTGAGATAATTCTCCCCAAGTTGTGATTGATAATGGTGCTAAAGAGTTTAACCATATCTTAGCTTTGTCTCTTAATGAAAAATGAAAAAGTCTAAGTCTGATGTCGTCATTGGACAGTCCGTCATATTTAAATGCAACACACAATTGTAGAAAACTAGCAAGATTAAAATTTGTATCTTCAGATGGTATTCTCTCACACTGATTATTTTGTACCATTTGGATAATAGCAAGTTTAAGCTTAAATGAATTAGCAGCTATAACAACAGTTTATATAGTCAAGTGAATTTCATCTGCTGTAGGGTTAACATAGTCTCTTAATGGTCTCTGTTGATGTTCATTTTCCATGCATTGGTTATTTAAATTGTTTTTCATTATGTTAAGTTCTTTATGTTTTCAATATTTTCTTATAGTTTGTTCTAATTCTGAATCGTAAGTCACTAATCATTCGGATCCTAATCTTCACATACATAAATACAAGTAAGAATTATAAAAATAAACATTAAAAAAAGAAAGTATATTTTTTTTTGTTTTTTCCTTCTTTTATATATATATATATTTTTATATTTTTAAAATAAGATTTATAGTTCAAACAAAGTTTTTTAATTAATTTACTGCAGCCTCCCCGACAATGACGCCAAAAACTTGATGTGGGCTTTTGTTATACATTATAAATGTTTTTCAATGCCACAACACACAAGACAGATATACTAAAAAATATGTAGATTAATCACAACAAAATTTACTTAAGTATAATAAGTTTTCAACTTTAAAATATCTAAAGCTACCACTCTTAATGAATTAAGGTGTATTTTTAATTTCAAATCATCACTAGGTTGCAAACGCAAGTATACGTATCACTCAAGTAATAAATGGCTCTAATGGAGTTCTAAGTATCGATCCCACAGGGAGGTGAAAATTTGTAAGGGAAATTACACAAAAGAATAATATTTAAAATATGGAAAACTTAAGTAAGAAAACATAATGAAATTTGTTTAATGTTGTGTCGACACTATTTTAGGTTGTAGAGTTGCCCGTAAGAAGCTATCGGTCACCAGAATCGAAATCTTGTCGCCCGCTTCGGAAGAACATTTTAATTTACATATATATTTAAGTTTATAAAAATATGAAATAAAACTGATCCCATATTTTTCATAGTTTAAATGAAAGAGCAATGTACCTCAAACCATGTATCTTTCCCGAAGGATAAACACAAGATTTGAGAATGAGGCTGAATCAAATAAACTGAGAAATATATGACATCCGTTTGTTCTGCGAAATCATTTTATTTGCCGAAAATTTCCTTTATTTAATATGAAGAATTAAATAGTGTTTATATTAAGTTGGGTTCGGGCAAACTTCCTATAAGAGCAAGCCCCTATAGTTAATTACATCTTAAATGACCGAAACCACCTAAGAAAACTCTTGATAAAAATCAGGAAATATTATCTTCAAGGAGGTCAAAGGATATAACTTTTCAACAATATCAAACAAAAAGGTGTGAAATGGGATTAACTCAAATTTAGAACATTTTGTTTTTGGAATCTAAAGGAAGAAAAACTAGAGGATGTCATGGATATGGAGGAGAACCTTGGTGACTTTTCGGTCTATCCTATTGTTTGGCTTCAGTTTTGAGGAGAAATTATTTGAGTGTTTCATCCTGCTAATTTTATTAGTTAGGGCTTACATTTGTGTGAAACAATCACACAAATAACTTGGAAGATGTGAGGATTTAAGTCATGACAAACGACAACCTTGGAATCCTAAGACGAGTTAGGGCTTATATTGTATTGCAAGGCTGTACAAAAGCTTAAAGATAAGGTGCGGATTTTTGTTGCATAAGCAGACTACCTCGAAATCCTATGGCTTGGTTGTTTAATTCTAAGTAAAGAATGGTTTAGCTGGGGAAGACAAGTTTTGTTGTTGACGATGGACGTGCTACCCACCATGCTAGCTCCAAGCTCCTCGTCGTGGCGAGTTTAAGTTTTCTAGGGTGTCAAGTTATGATGTCAAATCAAGTGGCCCTATGGTTGCCGTTCCTTAAAAATTTATTGGTGCATGTTAAAGTTGATTAGAGCGACACCGGTTAGGATCCTACTATTCCCTCATTCTGGAACCACTATTTTCTATTGGATTTACTTAGTCCAAATGAATTTACTAAACTCAACTTAATGAGTTCCATACTTTCATTTAGACCGTGGGAAGCCTCG
>NEWO01002913.1:13374-24632 GCA_003013225.1 Phalaenopsis aphrodite
CTATTTGGTGGGTAGGAGTTTCTAGAAGAGTGAGCACTTGTTGTGGGTACAATTAGGAAGGTGGCGTTGAAAAAATAAAGAAGGTGGGCAAGACTAAGGAGAGAGAGTGATGTGCAGAGATAATTCGTGGGACATCTATTGTTTCAGCCTTCTTCCAACCAATTAGTGATTCATCGAGGTTGATTCCATCATCATAAAAAAATCAATCTCTTGATTTGCCCATTATGATGCTTCAGGCTAGTGCAATCCATTTTCAAGGGCTTGAGATCTTGGCTCTTCCTCTATCTTTGTGTCTTACATGTGACATGATGCCCCTGCACCCACATCAATCTCAATAATTTTTTTCTTGTCATAATTTCGCTAGGTTCATCTTATTATCCTGAGTTCATGATCAATGGCTTCAAGAAGAATTCTCACTTTTGAATCATGCATTCCTTCTCTTGGTTGCTTGAGCTCTAACAAATGGGTATAGAAAACAAGCACAAAGGTGCTTTACCATAAATGATGTCACGAGCATAGCATTTTTAACATAATTGAGCCCTCTGTATTATTTGCCTTTTGTGGGGGAGGAGACAGGTTGAGCTGAATGCATTTGTTCCCTCAAATTATGATGTTGAAGAAGGAGATATGCTTCTGAAGGCTGAGCTGAATGCATACCTGAATTAACCAAACTTTGTCCATCCTGTCAGCTTGCATATCTTGACCCCACCATCTCCAATGTAATTTTTTTTTTTAAGCTCACGAACTTGTATAGAATGGTTCCATAACTAGTGTTGCTATCGACAATTGTTGATAAAATTAAGAATCTATTGGTTCAATGTTATTCAGATTTTATGAGTATCAAGATACCAATATTCAGATAGCAATGCCATCCTTCAAATGTTGTGTTTGGCTTAATGTCATCTTCTGCATAAGATGAAATGCTATTTATAATAATTAATGGCGTTACTATCTTTCTTGTATCACCCTTTCTTTTAAACCATTAAGCTTAAGGTAATCAAGATAGCATCCAATTCGGACTTTATATAAATTTTTTAAAACTTGATTACTAATGTTATTGTGACAGGTAATATCATATCAAACACCACTTATAATAAATAACATAACTTTACTTAAATAAAATATAAAAACAAACAACTAATAAGATTATCAGCTCTAGCATATGTTTTCTTAAACTATTTGATTATACCTCAATTGAGATTAACTTTATTGACAATCCAAATGCCCCTTCTCATCTCAGGCCTTCCTTAGTTGCCAATTTAATAGATGGGCGCTAGAACAACAAGTAACACAGTTTTTAGTTCTTTTGAGGAACTTGAAAACATGTGCAAGTAATGAGCCAACTATATTACATAGAGCAAGTGAGGTTTTTTGTGATTTAGGAGGTTTTGCTACTCATCAAACATTTGCTTGGGATAATTGTGTTTAGGTCATTTCAACCATATGCAGTTATTCGATACTAGAAGTGATGCTGTATAACAAATTAGGTTTTAGATTCTCTTTTTATTTAAATTGGATTTTTTGTTCATTAGATCTATTTATGCTAATTGCTCGTTTGGATGATTTAATGTTAGTTTGGATAAAGATACATTTGATATCAGTTTCAATCTTATATTATTATTTTTATAAAAGGGACTTATGCATTGTAATGGAATCAATTTATTGGTACAATTAATTGATATTGGAGTTATTTTTGCCCACTCTAAAATTATTTCCTAACATTGTCCTTGTTTTCTGTATTCTACTTACCTCATTTATTCGTGTCATTTGTTGTCTAATTTCTTATTGTCTCTCCAGCTCTCTGATTCATTTTATTTAATGGAATTATCTCATTTTTCTTGCACCACCCTTACTATATATCAATTCATTATTTGCTTAGAACTGTGCACAAACTTGTGTTATTGTCATTTCACACAATCTCATTTCTTTGATACCATTTTTTTTGCTTGTGAACCAATTTAGTTCATTGACGCAAGTTTCTCTTCGACCACATGCATGATGTCCCTTGCTCATGCTTCTACTCTTGGAAGTCGTTAGCCCATATAAATCATCGAAGCCTCCCTCTTCATTGCCAAGGAGAACCTCCATTTCTTCCTCATTTGCATCATCTTCTTCTACCCTGATGAAGCTTCATGTCCATTTTGTCATGCCTTGGAGCTTAATATCGTTTTTTTTTTGAAACTTTCTTGTAGGACAACAAAATGTTAACAAATATAGCACTTTAGAACGACACCCACTAATTCGATGTTTCGTGCGACGAGATGATTATGTTGGCAAATTTGGTAGCTATGACGATAGATTTGACCAAGCACAGATGAGTCAGTTGTTGCTCCTCAATGGCTACCACACACCTTGTCCTCTCTCCAAGTCTGCAATTTTTCGACCATCATCACGCTAGATTTCATCTCTTTGGAGCTACTACCATTTCTTCACCCATGCATTATTCTCTAGCTTTATATATGTTAATAACATATCTTCATTATCAGTATTAAAACTAATAAAGTTTTGAATTTGAGCTACTTGTACTAAACTTAAATGAGTAAAAACCCAAATTAAGAAGTGTTCAATTCAGTCCTCGAATTTTAAAATGTTTAAATTTAGTCTCAGAATGTCAAATGGTGCTCCAAATTGGTCCTAAATTTTTTTTTTTCTGTTAAATTTAACAGTTTCTTTCACGCTTTGAAGAGTAATTCCATCTATTTGCAAAATTGATGAATTAAGCTCACCAAGGGTAATTCTATCAATCACATAATTTTTTTAATTCATATACAAAATATTTTAAACGTAAACTAAATTCATTAATCAGTTTTTCAAGTTAATTTTAATTATTTCAAAAGATATTCTCTAATAAATAATTTTAAAATAAAAAGGTCAATTAAAATCGAGTAATTCATATAATTTTAGAGTGAGTGAACTTTTATTGCATAATTCTTGATTATTTTAAAATTTTTCATTTGAAATAAAATGCTAACTTGTGAAAATATTTATTAATGCAAATTAAAAATTATAACTTTTCAACAACAAATAACAAAAGAAATTTATTTACAAAACACAAATTTTTTTGAATAATTAAATAAAAGATAAAAATACCATTTAATTCAAATAAACCACCATTAAATTTAACGAAAAATGTGATTTAGGATCAATTTGGAGCACATTTTAATAGTCTGAGACTAAATTGGTGTATTCTAAAACTCTGTGACTAAATTGGACACATCTTAATATTCGGGGGACTATTTTGGACTTTTACTCAAACTTACACATAAAACATCTGTGTTGTATTCGGCTCGAGCTTTTCTTTAACTCAATATTGCTCTAAGGTAGATTTGAATCGACTCAATATATTGCAATTTTTAATCAACTCAAAATCTTTTCAATTTTTAAAAATATGTTCATAAGTAATTATGATACCTAAGGATTTGCAACCTATATTTTATGATTTCTCTTCAAACTAGGATTTGCAACCTATATTTTGTCTCATAATGAGTTTTAGACTCTATTTGAGAATAAGCTTTACAGTCTTCACAACAGGCTTATAGGGAATGAGTTTATGTTAGCTTCTTTATGCATATTAACATAAGCTTCTCTATAATGGACCAAATGTTGATTATTTAACCATTGTCTACTAAGGAGGTAAAATATCTTCTTAAATTGGATGGGCACCAGACACATTAAATTATCAATAGCAAGCTTTTTTTCACCCAGGCTGCATTGAAAAGTTTATGTTGCAGTGCAGCGGTAAGTTGATTTTTAAAAAGTGCCATTGTAATGATATTTGTATTACTAACAACATGAATTAATAGCTTACATCTTTTATTTTGGTCAACACATATGAACATTTTTTATCTTCCATGTTACTTAAGTTTTAGCAGAACTTCAATGGACTCATTTTGTCGCACTTGTGCCAAGGATGTGTTTGAGGTTGTTAATTTCTTTCATAAATTCTAGTATGATTCAAATGAATGAGTTGTCTGAAGATTAGACTTCTTACGTATAGAACCAGCATTAATAATGCTACCCTTAATAATTAGTTGGGATATAGCTAGTGGTGGCCATGATGATGATACTAACTTTAGTTGAATTAGTTAAGCATGCCCGTTTACTTTGCTGGAAACATCAATCCCCATCAAAATATGACATGCTGATTCTTTGTATCGTTATTTTAAGTTTATAGCCTTAAAAGAGGTTGTAGCTTTATCAAGTTCGCTTTTGAAGCTTGTACAATCAACATTGACAAATTAATGGGCTCTATAATACAGCGAACTAAGCTTCATTATCATGAATTCTTCCAATGATCTAGTGGCCAGTGGTTACATGAATTAGATTTTGCTTAAGCTTTTGTGAAACTCATTTATGGAAAGGATAAGAAGAAACTCGGTATACTTAACTTCGAACTATTTATGAATAATTTGGATCTAAACATAACTCAATTGGCTTCACAAAATAATTTTCTTTATCAATGGTCAAATTAGAATACAAACCATGAATCCATTTTATAAAAATAAAGTTACAAGGATATTGATAAATAGTTTAAATTCAAAGGTCAAATATTAACCTAGTTAAAATCAAATCTAATCCTGAAAAATATTTAAATTCAAGCCTATTATTATCATCTAGATAGGATAATTAAACTTAATAAAAAAAATAACATAAAAAACATGTAAATTTGATAAAAAATAATACAAATCGAAAATGTATCATTGTGGCTAAGGCTGTCAATTTGGCTCGTTGTTCGTGAACAGCTCGTGTTCGGCTCGTTAAACAACTCGTGTTCGGCTCGTTCGTTAAGCCTAACGAGCCGAACACGAACAAATTTTTAAGCTCGAAATGTAAACGAGCCGAACACGAACAACGGTTTGTTCGCTCGTGTTCGGCTCGAAATGGCTCGAAAAAAAATTATACAACTCTTTTTATAACAATATATTACATATATTATTTATATAATAATATATTATATATATTTATGTCTAAGTTTAAATCATAACACCTCATGTGGCAATGTGGTTAAGGTCTTCTTTTGTATAGATTTGATCCAGGTTCGAATCCCACACTTTATATCTATTTTTCTTAATTTTAGTTTAACGAGCCAATTTCGAGCCGAACACGAACACACTGTTCACGAGCCGATTTCGAACACGAGCCAATTTCGAACACGAGCTATTTCGAACGAGCCGAACACGAGCCAAGCCTGAGCTCGCTCAAGCTCGGCTCATTTACAGCCCTAATTGTGGCCTGGCTTGATTTTTTTTCAATTATCCTAATGGCAAATCAACATTTGCGGGTTAATTTGGCTTGATTAGTTGCTTTTGCTGCATTAACTCCTTGGGGTGCAAAGGTCTCAATTCGTAAGAGAGGTAGCATCGATCGAAGTAGTCATTGAAGAGATCAGGCACTAACTTATTAGTATTTGGCATTTGTCATCTATATATCATGTGAAGTTGGCTTGCTGTTCTATCAAACTAGAAACCTTTGCTTAACATTTATTTTCCAAATATCATTTCATATAACATGTCACTCTCAAAACTGTTGGTATTCAAAAATAATATGCTAGCTTAACAATTGTAATAAAAATCTCTTCTATATAAGATTTAACAAGCAAATCTTGAGGTTCAAATGTTTCTCATTAAGGTAAACAATCTACCTTCAATGCTGAAAGTATGCCTTATAAATTTATCAAGAGGGAAATCTAAAACACAGCATTAGAATTGAATTTTTATTTATTTGGAATAGACCATAGGTCTTTGCATGCAATTTCTTACATCTGGTTTTTGTGAACTATTTAGAATATATTCAAATCTTGACAAATTTATGGTCATTATACTCTCAACCACTTCTCTTAACACTAACAATGTTTGAATATTTTCAATTATGTAATTAAAGCTGCTTCCTAACTTCTTTTGATGATCATTTATATGTTGTATAAATGTTGCACATAATTACAACATGCATAGAGTGATGGAGGCAAAAATTTATAGCCTTTTTGTTAGTTCCTGAACAATGTCAAACTCTATCTTGTCCATATTATCAAGCAGGAATAAATGAAATCAGACAAAATAAAGAGTTTTCTTCTTCACAATGCTGCAATGAAGGAAATATTATATTTGCACGGATTCTTTCCTTTTAGCTGAATATTTATATTAGGAATATGCATTCATTAAGTTACTTAAAATAGATTATACAAAATATTATGTACCTAAAATGTATTGTACAGACTATTATTTATTGGAATGAAAGCAAAGGAAAAGACATTCAGCCTATTTGCTCGAAATATTGACATGGTATCAGAGATTTCATCGGTATGAATCTTTGGAATTCTAGTTTTTGCTATAGTTCGACTGCTTCCTCGCCGGAGCGCTCGTTCTTGTCTTCGACGAGCCGATCTTCGACTTCGATTGGCCTCTTTGTTATCTTCACCGACATCTGCGACCGTTTCCTCGTTGGGAGCGCTTGTTCTTGTCCTTGTTTGAGTTCTGCGGCATTGTTGTCCACCTTCGTCGGAGTCCCAGGAAAACCACTGCTCCTCTGCCAAGTCGGATCCCCGCGATCCACGTTTGTTTTCTGTTGCGACCCGCTTTTATTTTCTGTCGCGATCTGTCTGTTCGTTTCCGCTTTGCCAAGATACTGCTGCTCGTCCCGTGAGTCCTTTTCCCTTTCCCACGCCTGCTCATCTGCGATTCATGTTCGTCTGCTCATCTGCGTCTGCTGCAATCCCTTTTTCGCCGCGATTCGTTTTTTCCGACCGAGCCCTTTTCACGTTGATTTAAGATAAAAAATTTGGATATTTTGATTAAATATCTTGGCTTTCTTTGAGTTTTTGGCTGAATTTGATTAACAAAAAATCTATTTAAAATGTCTTCTAAAATCTTTTAACTGTCAGATTTACGGGAAAGAATTACGCCGCATGGGAATTTCAGCTCATACTGTTCCTAAAAGGGAAGGAGCTTTGGGGCCATATTGATTGGTCTTCCCCAGCTTCTACTGAGACAAAAGATCTTGGTCAATGGGAAGCAAAAGATGCTCGGATTGTTTTCTGGATTTTGGGATCTATTGAGACTCGTATGGAAAACAATTTACGATTCTTTGTTACAGCCAAAAAAATGTGGGAATACTTAAAGCACATTTACAATTAAGATAATTCTGCGAAACGTTTCCAATTGGAACTTGACATGAGTAATTATAGTCAGGGTAATCTTTCAATTGAACAATATTATTTTGGCTTTTTAAACTTATGGAGCGAATATATTAGTATTATTATGCTAAGGTGTCAAAGGAGAGCTTAGCTAGTTTTCAAGCTATTCATGAAGAAAGTCGTCGTGATCAATTTTTAATGAAACTGAGACCTGAATTTGAAACTGCTCGAGCTGGGTTGCTGAACAGAGATCCGGTTCCTTGTTTGGATGTTTGCTTTGGGCAATTACTGCGTGAAGAACAAAGATTGGCGACACGGGTTACTATCAGTACAACGGGTGGATCATCAGAAATAATTAATATGACATATGCTGCTAAAACCAAAGGGAAGGGACCAGTGCAATGCTATAACTGTAAGAAATTTGATCATATTGCACGAAATTGTGAAAATAAGTTATGTACTTAATGCAAGCAAAAGAGACATACTCTTATAGAGTGCCTTAATCGACCCCAAAACCGCAAACCACAAGCACTTCATGCCACAGTATCCGACACTCACAATCCTGCCACAACATCCACAGTTGCTGACAATAATCAATCAGCTGTCACACCATATATGGTTCAACAGATGATCCTCTCTGCCTTTTCTGCTCTCGGTATTCAAGGGAAAGGTAAAACTATTTCTTCCGTTCTTTCTCCTTGGTTTGTTGATTTAGGTGCCATGACTGACACAGTTGATCTATTGCATAACCAACGACCGTACACTGGTACTCAACATATTCAAGTTGCTAATGGAAATAATATTGCAATTACGATAGTTGGTGATATTAACTTCTCTTTCAGACCTGTTTTGGTTTCTCTTAAATTATCTACTAACTTACTCTCTGTTAGTCAAATTGTGGATAATAACTGTGACATGCATTTTTCTCGTGATGATTGTATTGTGCAGGATCAGGTGTCGGGGAAGGTGATAGCAAATAGACCTAAAGTGGACAGACTGTTTCCATTACAATTTATTGTTTCTCGGAATATTTCATTAGCTTCTTCAGTTGTTGAGAATAATGTGGGCTTCTGGCATAAAAGACTAGGTCGTCCCAATGATATAAAGTTGAAGCATTTACGTAAAATTAATGTTTTTTATTCTACATATAAGAGTTTAATAGTTGACTGTTCTGCTTGTAAACTTGGAAAAAGTAAGACATTATCTTTTCCTATTTCAGACTGTAGTGCCAATAAATATTTTGACATTATTCATAGTGGTGTTTGGGGAAGCACACCAGTTATTTCACATGCTCAATACATATATTTTGTGACATTTATTGATGATTACAATCAATTTACTTGGATTTACTTTTTACGTTCCAAAGTAGAATTATTTAATGTATTCCAAACATTTTTAACATATGTTGTAACTCAGTTCTTCGCTTGCATTAAAATCTTACGATCTTACAATGACGGTGAATACATGTCTCATGAGTTTCAAATATTTCTACATAACAAAGGTATTGTTTCACAACGTTCATGCCCCTATACATCACAACAAAATGGAATTGCTGAAAGAAAAAATCGACATCTATTAGATACTATACGCACATTATTGATATAATCTTGTGTCCCAGCTAAAATTTGAACTGAAGCTTTATGTGCGACAGTTTATCTCATTAATCGTTTATCATCTCAACAATTGAAGTATGAGTCTCCCTACTATCAAATTATTGATAAACATTCTGATTATCATATGCTACATACTTTCGGATGTGTTTGTTTTGTTCATCTACCTGCTCATGAACGTCATAAGTTGGCAGCTCAGTCAGTACGATGTACCTTTATGGGGTACAGTTCTAATCATAAAGGTTTTGTGTGTTATGATTCGATTAATAATCAGTGACATATTTCTCGGAATGTGATTTTCTTTGAACATGAATATTACTTTCAGCATCATGTGTCGACACCAGATATAGTTATACTTCCACAATTTGATAATTCTTCAACTGATAGGCGGTTCAAGTCGGACATTATCTACACAAGAAGCCGGCCCCCTTCACCTTCAATCCTCCCCAACCCTGATCCAGAATTGCTCCAATAAGTATTCGACGATCAACTCAGCGTATCCGTCCTCCAGATAGATATGAGTATTCTGTAATTTTAATTAACACTAATGTTCTTACCTCTTACTTTCAGGCTGCTAAATAGCTTGCTGGGCCAAAGCTCAAAGCCATGCAAGAAGAACTTAAGACACTTCAAGAAAATCACACTTGAGATATTGTTTCATGTCCTACAGGTGTTAAACCCATTGGTTGTAAATGGGTTTATTCTCTTAAACTCCGACCTGATGACTCTCTTGACAGATATAAGGCAAGATTGGTAGCTCTTGGAAATCGACATGAATACGGGATTGATTATGAAGAAACATTTGCACCGGTGGCTAATATGACAACTGTCCGACTGGTGTTATCTATTGTTGTATCTAAAGGCTGGTTCTTAAAGCGGATGAATGTTAAGAATGCATTCTTACATGGGGATCTCAAAGAAGATGTCTATATGACTCTTCCTCCAGACTTATTTTCTACACTTTCACATGATGTTTGTAAGCTCAAACGGTCCCTATATGATTTAAAACATGCTCCACGGGCCTGGTTTGAAAAGTTTCGTAATACCCTTTGTAGCTTCTCTTTTATTCAAAGTCAGTATGATTCATTATGATTTTTTTACAAGATTGACAAGGGAATTGTTTTGTTATTGTTTATATTGATGATATTGTCATCACAGGATCTGACAATCAATTGATGTCTTAGCTACAGAAACGCCTTCAGAGTTCTTTTAATATGAAAGATTTAGGGACAACTGTTGGTTCATTCTTCTGCCGCTGATCTTTTTCTTCATTAGCACAACTATACGAAGGGACTCATCGCTTTGGATGGTTTTCAAGATGGTCGCTCCACTAATACTCCTTTGGAAGTAAATGTCAAATATCAATAGAATGATGACGACTTTCTATCTGAACCATCTCTATATCGACAACTGGTTGAGAGTTTCAACTATCTGACTATTACGCGTCCTGATATTTCATTTGTTGTGCAACAAGTTAGTCAATTTATGCAAACACCCACACGTCTTCATTTAGCTGCAGTTCGACGTATTATTCGATATTTGAAAGGTACTTATCGTGGTTTGTTCTTTTCTGCGGAGTCTCCCATCGCCTTAACAACCTACAGTGATGTCGATTGGGCTGGTTGTTTTGATACACGCTGATCTATTACTGGATGACACATGTTTGTCAACAACTCTTTATTCTCTTAGAAGAGTAAGAAACAAGATCGAGTGTCTAAATCATCTACTAAATCAGAATATCGCGCTATGCCCTCTGCTTGTTCCGAGATCATTTGGCTTCGGAGCTCGTTGGCTGAGCTTGGTTTTCCTTAGCTTGAGTCTACTTCTCTTCATGCAGATAATACTAGCACTATCTAGATTGCTGCTAATCCTGTCTTTCATGAGCGCATGAAACACATTGAAGAGGACTGTCATTCCATTTGAGAAGCCTATGAGGATGGTGTTATATCTCTTCCTCATATCACTTCTGATCTTCAAACGACTGATATATTTACTAAGGCTCTTTCTCGATAGCGTCATCAGTTTCTTGTCAGCAAATTGATGTTTTTTTATCAGCCAGCGTCAATTTGAGGGGGGATATCAAGCAGGAATAAATGAAATCAGACAGAATAAAGAGTTTCCTTCTTCGCAATGCTGTAAAGAAGGAAATATTATATTTGCACGGATTCTTTCTTTTTAGCTGAATATTTAGATTAGAAATATGCATTCATAATAAAGAGTTTCCTTCTTCGCAATGCTGTAAAGAAGGAAATATTATATTTGCACGGATTCTTTCTTTTTACCTGAATATTTAAATTAGAAATATGCATTCATAAAGTTATTTAAAATAGATTATACAGAATATTATGTGCCTAAAATAGATTGTACAGACTATTATTTATTGGAATGAAAACAAAGGAAAAGACATTCAGCCTATTTGCTCGAAATATTAACACATAATATTTTTTGCTAGTAGAAATTTCAGTTACCTAGACTTTTTTAACTCTATAAATCACAATATATTTCTTATGCTTCTATTT
>NEWO01002916.1:12300-24581 GCA_003013225.1 Phalaenopsis aphrodite
TCATAACTTTCTTTAGTTTATTTGATCAAGCCTCACCCTCAATTTTTGTGTTTATCCTTCAAGATAGATACAAAATTTGAGATAAAGCACTCCTTCATCTAAACTATGAAAATTATGGAGTCAGTTTGACTTCATCTTTTTCAAAACCCAACTTTTTTAATGTCCTTCCGAAGCGGGCAACGGGATTTCAATTCCGATGACCGACAGCTTCTTACGGGCAAACCCCACACCAAAAATAGTGCCGACAACTATGTACTTTTTAAAGTCCCGAGGCTTGAGTTTGTGCCAAAAATAAGGTATGTGCATAGGTTCTAAGATACTTGATGGTGGAACCACGTGATGGGGACTAAGTGCTGCAGGCTCGTGTCCCGCACTTTAATTCTAATTTCTCTTTGATGTATAACATTAGGACCATGTATGTATATGTAGTGTCGACCAACGTTTTACATTTTGGGATATTTTGCTGCCCCAGTGATATCTGGCCTTCATATTCTTCGATTTGGCTTGCTTTAAATTCATGTTTTGTGCCTGCCAGTTACTTCCTTTTTGTCGTGTAGATTGTTTAGGAATCATGCAAAAATGAAATTTAAGCTCTCTAATGACCTAAAATTATAAATTTTTATATAAAATTTAATAAAATATTGATATTAATTAAAATTTATGTTTAAAAGATCTCAATTTTTTAAAATGGCTTTTACTATCATACATGGCCTCCAGGCTAGATTTTAAAAAAATTTGTATATTGAGGCCTTTACATTAGGATTTTTTATCTCGCTACATCATTCTTGCATATCCCAATGAGAAATCCTTGTGCTTCTTCAATCCACTTGACCAAGGATAAGATTTCTACTTAGGTGGTTACCTAGCGCGCATAAGGTGTTAGAGGCTTTCCCGACTCAGAGGGAAATAAGGCCTTTGTGAGAGTGTCTTGTTCTCGTGGTCATACCTCTCTTTTCTTTCCACTCCAGCAGCTTCCTCAATGCTTTTGACAAGTATAATTCCCACATCTACTTTCTACCTACAAAGGGTCATATGATTTAGAGTTTCCTTCTCCTGATGGTAGGGCTATTGAGGTCCCCTTAGACGATTCAATTCTTAGATTTCTGATAAGGGTTCTCTAGTTGTATTGGGTGACCGCGACTTTATATATGCTTAAAAATATAAGATAAATATGGATGTAGTTAATATTCAATAATTGTAAAGTCACACTTATCAACACAAATATATGTATCGCTCAAGTAATATAGGGCTCTAATGGAGTCTTAGATATCGATCCCACATGGAGTAGCTTAGAATTACAAACTAAGATTTTAGAAAAATAATACTTTAATCATAACAATGAAGTTCAATTTGCTTATATGTCATTAATAGGAAATTGAAATAAATAGGTAATTTTAATAATTATTAAATAACTAATGATACTGAGGAGGGTTTAATTGTGATATTTAATATATAAGAAAGCATCATTCTCCTTGTTAAGAAATCATGGTGAATGGATAAAATTAATTAGTTCAATTTATATTGTGACAAATAGGAGCATACCTATTCTTTACCCTTTGGTCCAAGCATAAAGAACATTGACTAATCCTACGCTTGTTTACTGAATCTGCGGCTAGGCTGGGAGGATACCGGCTCTCACTTCGGAGCTCCCACGTTCCCCTCACCTGAGGGCTAACATCTACACTTCAGCACCCAAACGCTAGGAGTAAATTGAAAATTTTAGTCTGTCACTCTAAAATCTCCAATTCTACGCCCGATAATATTATTTCCCTATTTATTTGAGCCCAACTTCCAAGGGCTTTGACCTCCCTGAATCTTGAATGTAATCTTCACTTTAGTTGTAAAACTCAACATAGTTTAATAAATAAATTGGCCAGATTGAAAGTAAATTAAGATCTAAGTGAAAAGATCATCACAATTTCTTAAAAATTTTCATGGCTTCACCAATTTAAATCATCATTTCATAAATCTCGAGACAATGAGAAAGACAAAGAAAACTACTCAGATCTCATGGGGAAAACATAACAAAACTCGAAATTCATATATAAAATTAAAGTCATACAAACTACAACAAGTAAATAACTTTTCTCTACTTTCTCCCTAAGAACACTCCTCGAAGTTCCTCTGAATCTCTTCGTTTCTTTACAGCACACAGAATTCCTCTTCGAAGTAGCAAGGAGGAAGAAATCTCTCACATTCTCTCCACTCTTACAATCTCTCAAAGAATTCCTCACAATTTTGACTTTCTACACTTGTTTCACACTTCAATTTTTGAGTCTTCCCCCCTTCCAGGACCTTTCTAACATCCAAGACCTCTCTGATTTTCAGCCAAAATTTTCTTTTAAAGTTGTGGATGAGCTTTCCCAAGAGTTGCCTAACCATCCCTTCAAAATTTGGCCTTATCTAAAGCCTGATTGGGCATAACCACCAACCTTGCCATTGACGGCCTCGAGGGCGCCGTCAGCGGTCCTTTATAATGAATTAATTCTGGTGTCTTGGGAAAATCTCGTCATCAGCGCCCTAGTTCAATTCTGCACATTTTGGTCATTTTCGCTCCAAATTTGCTCATTCTTGAATCTTTTTTGCTCCAATGCTAATTCATCATTCCTGCAATAAAACATCAAAAATACATTTCTTTAAAGTGAAATATCATCAAAAACAGTATAAAATAGGTATGAAAATCTCAACATATTTTCCTCTGGTCATTGGGTTAACTACCTTCACAACTAGGTAGACTTAAGGTCCTAATAACTTGGGATGAAGGATATGTTGTATTCTAACACGTCTATCTCTACCCTATTTGGATTACTCTAACCTTCCTTTTCTATACCCACTTTGAGCCATGTCATTGCTTTGACGCTTAATCATTGTCATCTCGTAGACCACAATTGCTGATGGGAAGTCGCCCGCTTGGGATACAATGTTTCATCCTCTACCCTTTTAGCTCTGTTAAGCCTAAAGGCATAGCGCAAACCCTACAAGATGACCCGATTATTTCATAGGCCTCGTTCGCTGATGAGTCATTACCCATTTAAGACCATGAAAGACTCACTCTCTGCTCTGTGACCTAACGAGAGCTTTAAAGGCTTCAAGACTCTCTTATGAGATAACCATAATTTGTGAGACACGCTCACTAGTCATCACTTAAATGTAAGCTGACTCCTTTAATCAAGAGTACTTTGGGGCTTTCACCAAGTTATAATTAACCAAACGGATACATTTCTTTGGGAGTGCTCTTGACCCCAGACCAAACACACAAATTTGGTTCTCTGGTTACATTGGTAGCTCGTGTAGGTATTTTTTCATTGATACTTGGTTCAAGATGTCTTAATCTGATACTTTTGGGATGTACACTCTTGACCTATCTTATGAGGTTTACCTCACATAAGCTCTCTATATTCTTTCTTCAATTTGTCTACCTAGTCTCCGCCTATTTCTCTCTTTTTTGATCCTTCCTCTTCTCAGAATCGTTCATTTGATTCAAGTAATATGGTTCTCTGTAAATGGAATCTAAAACCACGATTTGATAGGATGAAAACTCTGACTTTACAAAAAAATTGAAATAATGGCCTGCTGAGAGGTCACACCTGAAAAAACAGTCAATGTTTAAGACACATATGTCTTAGCTGTCCTAGCCACCAAAGCAATGTTATGTGAACTGGTGGAAGATCCTAACATGAACACTTTAGAGGCTGTAAATGACATAGAAAACCATGTCAGTAACCCGTATGCCAAAACCTATAGCCTAGGCTGGAGAAACAATCCTAACTTTTAATGGAGCAATAATGGTCAAGCTGTAGGAAACCAGCACTGGGGAAACCCTCAAGCTAACCCCATATCAAGCTAATACCCAACCCATGCAGAAATGATCACCCTTAAAGGAATTAATGATAAAAATGAGGATCCAATTGCTGAGTCAAGCTATAGTCATTGAGAACTTAGAACAACAATTAGGATAGCTAACAGATTCTATGAATAATAGACCCCCAAAAATACTCCCAAGTAACACTGAAATGAACCCTAAGGGCAAAATAACTGAGCAAGTACAGATCCTGAAGATAATTTGTCGGAAGGAGTTAGAAGACATCATTAAGATGGAAGTCCCTATTGATTTAGACCTTGCAGTAGGGGGTGAGTGTGATACTCCAATAGAGGATGTAACAAGATTTGTCTGGCTCATTAGGAATGACCCATAAGAGGGACTCTGACAGCGACTTTATATATGCAATAAAATATAAGATAAATATGGACGTAATAAATATTCAATAATTGTAAAGTCACACTTATCAACGCAAGTATACTTATCGCTCAAGTAATGTAGGGCTCTAATGGAGTCCTAGATATCGATCCCACAGGGAGTAGTTTAGAATTATGAACTAAGATTTTAGAAAAGCAATATTTTAATCACAACAACGAAGTTCAATTTTATTATCTGTCATTAATAGGCAATTGAAATAAATAGGTAATTTTAATAACAATTAAATAACTAATGATACTGAGGAGGGTTTAATTGTGTTATTCAATATATAAGAAAACATCATTCTCCTTGTTAAGAGATCATAGTGAATGGATAAAATTAATTAGTTCAATTTATATTGTATTAAATAGGAGCATACATATTCTTTACCCTTTAGTCCAAGCATAAAGAACATTGACTAATCCTACGCTTGTTTACTGAATCTGCGGCTAGGCTAGGAGGATACCGTCTCTCACTTCAGAGCTCCCACGTTCCCCTCACCTGAGGGCTAACATCTACACTTCAGCACCCAAACGATAGGACCAAATTGGGGATTTTAGTCTATCACTCTAAAATCTTCAATTCTACACCCGATAATACTATTTCCTTATTTATTTGCACCCAACTTCCAAGGGCTTTGACCTCCCTGAATCTTGGATGTAATCTTCACTTTAATTGTAAAACTCAACATATTTTAACAAATCAATTGGCCAGATTGAAAGTAAATTAAGATCGAAGTGAAAAGATCATCACAATTTCTTAAACATTTTTATGGCGTCACTAATTCAAATCACCATTTCACAAATCTCGAGACAAGGAGAAAGACAGAGAAAACTACTCATATCTCATGGGGAAAACACAACAAAACTCGGAATTCATATATAAAATCAAAGTCATACAAATTACAAAAAGTAAATAACTTATCTTTAATTTCTACCAAGAACCCTCCTCAAAGTTCCTCTGAATCTCTTCCTTTCTTTACAGCACACAAAATTCCTCTTCAAAGTAGCAAGGAGGAAGAAATCTCTCACTTTCCCTCCACTCTTACAATCTCTCGAAGAATTCCTCACAATTTTGACTTTCTACACTTGTTTCACACTTCAATTTTTGAGTCTCCCCCTCCTATTTTTGGCCAAAGTCTTCTCTTTAAAGTTGTGGATGAGCTTTCCCAAGAGTTGCCTAAGCATCCCTTCAAAATTTGGCCTTATCCAAAGCTTGAGTAGGCATAACTGTCGATCTCGCCGTCGGCGGCCTCGAGGGCGCCGTCGGCGGGCTTCTAAAGAATTTTGTTCTGTAGCCTCGGAAAAAACTCACCGTTGGCGGGCTCGAGGGCGTCGTAGGCAGGGTCTAGGGCGCCGTCTGCGGCCTAGTTCAAATTTTCACATTTTGGTCCTTTTCGCTCCAAATTCGCTCCTTTTTGCATCTTTTTGCTCCAATGACCCTAATTCATCATTCTTGCAACAAAACATCAAAAATATTTTTCTTTAAAGTGCAATATTTAACTTATTCATTACAAATAACCTCTTTAAAATGGGCCCTTATAAATAGTTATTTGATCATATGATTGGCATATGGTGCCACTGCATCTACCCTTTGGAACCAATGAAGTCTCTTGAGATTATGTAAAGGCTTCTTTCACTTATTTAATAATTTATTTATTGCCTCTTTTAGGCATCATAATAGCCTCAAGACTACTTTTTTGTATAGTGTTTGAATAAATTTTTTTAAAACAAAATTTTTGACACCCTTTGAAGAAACATTTAATCTATAAATTAAACCATTGTTTATAAAGGTATCAAACTTTGATTAATTATCTTAGAAAATCTTAGTTCTATGGATAATACTATATTCTTAAATTTTTTTCTTGATTATATAATTTATTTTTTCATAACTTTAGAAATTAAATTTATAGGAATTATAGTTAAAGTAAATAGTTATTTTATCCAACCAACCTTCAACTTTTAAATGCAAAAGTAGGCACCAAAGATTCTAATGATATTTAAATATTTATTTTAGTCTAACCTCTCCTTTCTAAATTTAGAGATATTGCATATGAGGAAGTTCTTAATGAATTACTCCCTCCTTTAACTATTCATTAAGCTATACTAACTTATTTCTATGTTACTATTTTTCATAACCATCCATACTGCTTAATGAATCTTATTGAATATTACACTAAAGTAAGGCTGCAAGTTAACAAATTAACTAAAATTGTTTTTTTTAAAATTTTATAATCCCATTGTAGTCCCCATCTTAATAAATCCTAAAACGAAATGAACATGACAAATATTTGTTGATAGTACGTACATAAATATAATTATCTCAAATTATTATTATTTTTTATTCCTTAACTAGATAACATGTTAGATTCAATCCTCAATCTTAAGGGAAGTTTTTTTTTTATCTAAACATAATTCAAAAGTTGTTATCAAACAATCAAAATTTGCTTTTAGCACCCACATTAAATTTATGTATGATGACTCATGCCCTTTAGACCCTCAAATATCATTTTCACATTCATGAAGTTAATAAATACTATCCTAGCAAATTTACACAAATATTTGTTATTGTATTATTTAATGTCATCTTATTTTGTCTTCCAAAGTAAACTAGACTACCTACAATTTCTTAGACGCATTTTATTAGGAAAGAGAAGTTAAACATTGAATTGAATAAAAAAATAAGTGTACAAGTCAATATATATATTCTTAGGATTTATTATTTTCATTACTATAATAAATAAGAGATTCACTAAGGCTAAATATTTTGATGGTCCTCCCACATTTTATAAATGATTCATTAGAGATTCTTACACCAATATAAATCCAAGCAATGGCCTGAAACACTGGATAAAATTTTGCTAGAGTTCAACTAAATTAAAAGGTTTAGTTTAGATAAAGGTCTTGCTGAATTTCAAACTAAGACCTTAGGCTTTCAAATTTCTCCATACCTTTGCATTGAATTGTGATGCATCTAGTCAAAATTGTTGGATTATTATGTCATGAAAATCTTCTTATGAATTTTTGTAGGAATAAATTAAATAAGCCATAATAGTGATATTCAACATTAAATAGAGAAATTGTTGTTCTCATTCAATCTTTGAGAAACCAGTGATTTTGTCGTTCTTATAAAAGGTTTAATCTAATATAGATTATCATACTTTCAAGTTTATTCATAATAAAATAAATTTATTGAAAAACATGCCACATGTGTAAATTTATCTGTGGTAGCACATTTATACACAAATATAAACCTAAAGTTGAAAGCCAAACTAACAATGTTTTATCCAAGTTTAGATTGACAAACTGTTCATTATAACATATTTTGTTTTATTTAAACAAACTTGTGACTTTCATCAAATTTATAGACTATGTTGACACAAAAAAAAAGACTTTAAAAGTGCTATTATTAATCATTGATAGATAACTTTAACAGGTTAAAAATTATTACCTAATTCTTTTAATAATTTTTTGCTTCACTGAATTTTATTATGGAAGAATAATTGATCATTTAGGAAAAGATAAGTTATATGTTTAATGGGTAACATATTTAACTAATCTTCATTAAAATGGGATGTTCTAAAATTCTATGCTAAGTGCATATTTTATAAAGAAGCTAAAACTTTGAAATATATTTGACAAAACAGTGACTTACATACTCCATTTGAAACTTTGAAAGAATTTATCAATAGATTTTATTTTATTATTACCTTAGATACCATGAGAAATTGATAGTGAATACTTCAAAATAAATGAAACTTTTTATATGATTAGATTATTCTTATTTTAGGATTAAATAGAGCATGTTCAACAATTTCTTTTAATAGAGATGTTATGCTTTTTATTATATTTTTAAAACTATTATTAAGACTAGTAGGGAGCAAATTGGTTTATTATTTCTTTTTTCCAATAATCAAATTTATCATATAGAATATTGGAGAAAGTGAAAAATTAAGAACCTAATCAAGGCCTACCACAAGAGCTTAATTTAGAAAAATTAATTGGAATTTAAATTTTATTATTTGATTTTTTGGATTAAGATTTTAAATTTTATCTTTTAAAATTCGATATATATATGGGCTATCCACTTGAAAAAATATTAAAAGATAAATTTAATTAATGTAGTTGTTAGAAACTTTATCATTTCGTAGCCTCCTACCTTATCCCACTAAGATTTTGCTTGCAATTAAATCTAATTGCTGTAAATAGGAATGATATGTAAATAATTTTCAATCATAATTTTCTTAAGAAATTATTCTCTTAATGGTATTGGTGGCTTAAATCAAGCTTTCCTCAGTGAAATTGGTTATTCATCTTTTATTTGTTTCATTAGGTCTCTTAAAACTAAGCTCAATGGTCTTCACACATTATTCAATGTTCTTACTAAGTTTTAAGCCTCACTGTGCTATAATAGAGGGTGAATGCATCACACTCCCTCCACCTCAAAAAAATTACTCCATACGAGCAACGTATACAAGCTTGCATGTGGAAGCCAGTCATGTAATGACATGTGGAATCTAGCCCCACTCTCACAAAACTTTATTATTTTGCGTCCACCAATTAGGAAAAGACATATTTTGTCACCTTTAGCTTTTGGGATTGGGGATATTCTCATTTTGTTGCCTTTCTACGGATCCATTCATATTCGGTGGATAGGGTTCGATGGAAGTATTTCTTGATGAGGAATTGTTGCTAGAATCTCAAGTTACTTTCGAGAAACAAGACAATGAGCTGAAATCTCAAAATATTTTTTAGAATCATGAGAATGAGTTGAGTTTGGCTGCGACAGAAATTATTCGACAAGTATGTTATATTTGTTTTACTGCGAATTTAGGTTTTAAGAAATATATGTTTTGTTAATGAAGTTTGCTCTGTTTTTATCTGATGTGTAACGCTAACTTTCAGTTAGTGTGGGACGTGGTGTTATTTAGGTAATATCACGATGCTATATTGGTTGTTTTCAGAGTTATTTTCATTTTCTGATTGTTCTTTATAGTGTTAGTGAGTTAAATAACTATCATAATGAAGTGTTATTCTCATCGTCGTAATGGTGTTAATGGGTAGCTATTATGGTCTTATTACAGTATCATTTGCTTGTAATGTTACTGACGTGGGGATATGGTGTTATTTTGGTAATATCATGGTGTTATTAAGGTAATATTGGACCTGATGGCTTGGTTTTGTGTTGGAGTATTATTTTGACGTTTATTGGTGTTATGGTTGTGTTATTGTGGTGTTATGAGAGTGTTTTTTATAGTAACTTCTTCTATATGGTGAGGTGGTGGTGTGCTGTTATTTAAGTATTATCATGGTGTTATACTAGTGTTATCTGATATAATGAGATGTTATCAAAGTGTTATATTGGCATTTTAATTGTGTTATTCGGGCATTATTTTGGTGTTATTATAATGTTACTTGTGTATTATAGGCTTTTAACGATGGTTTTAGTCACATATCCCGATCTAATAACGCAATTTGATTAGTCTGTTATATTGGCATTGTAATGGTGTTATCTGGGTTTTATTATGTTACTAAGATGGTGTGATTTATGTATTGTAGCCTTTTATTAATTTCATTTTGGGGTGCTAATGCTTATGTTTAAATTTGCTGTCATCCGAGGCAGACAAATTGCTTCATGCAGTTGTCCACAATGAGAATGAAGCCTATGAACAATACTATGCACACCATATTGGATTTACTGTGCGAAAGGACCACAGTGGTTTTTGGCAGAATTCAAAAAAAATTAAGACAAAAGACTTTTTTGTGGTAAGGCTGGTTTCAAAGAAGAGTTGAAGGACAATATCACAGTGAAATTCAAAAGAGCGGACATAAGGACGGGTTGTCCAGCCATGATTCAATATGTCGTTGACGTCAAAGGCAACTGGTCAGTTAAAAATTCATAGAAAGTCACAATCATCCATTGGTGGAAGACGGTGACAAGCATTTATTACGTTCTAGCATAAAGATGAGTGACATCAGTGCCGATATCCTCAGATCAATATTAAAATCAGGGATTAAAACTAGCAGTGCATTCAGATTCCTTGCTACAGAGGTCGGAGGAGTGGATAATCTTAATTGCATGAAAAGGGATGTCTATAATTTCATACAAAGAAAGAGAATAGTTCAAATTGACCTAGGGGATGCTAATTCTCTCATTCAATTGTTTACTACGCGACAAGCGGAGGATCCAATGTTTGTGTGGGACTTCCAAATTGTTGAGTTAGGCAGTTTATTGAATTTTTTATGGAGCGATGGGATGTCTGGTATTAATTGATGAGTCACGTGTTTGTTTGGTATTATTTAACAAATTCAAGTTTAGTAGAGGTATTATTATTGTAGTATTATGACATTATTACAGTTTTCTTTTCGCAGCATTTTGTGTATTACTTTGGTATGCGGGGTGTGATTCTGGTGTTAGTTTTGTTTTCTTGTGGTATTATTTAGCGGGCGATTCTAGTGTTAATTTCATGATTTATATTTCACAACTTAAGGTATTACTTTGGTCTTATTTAAGTTTATTGTTGTATTATTTCGAAGAAGTTCTACATTTTAATTAGGAGATGTTCTCGTATTATTCACGTAATGATTGGTTTTATTACTACATTGATTAATTTATAAACTCAATTATGATAAAATTTTCAGTGAAAAAATGACCAAGAAAATAAAAATTACCTAGAGGAACCCTCTTCAATGACCCTCTTCTTACTGTCATTGGTTTTTTTCTTCTTCTGCTTATCTGACTCCATTTTTGAAGGCTCATCATCAGTTTCCATTCTCAATGGCTCTTAAGTTTCCATTATCATGGGGTTTTCTTAAGTTTCCATCTCACACGGCTCGACTTCCATCTTCTTAAGCTAAACTCTACAGGTGAAGTGGTGAATGCACTTCGACCGGCAAATGACAACTCAAAACTCTAAACAAATTGTGAATGGCAAATGGCAAAAGAGGCGGTTCCCCCTGTTAGTATTCTTTCGGAAGTATTATTTGATCCGGTGTTTCGTATTTTGTTTATGTTATATGTATTTGGAGCGCTCGAGCGGGAGTAGAGCCATGTCCCACGTGACCTCAAGGAAATTTTTTAATTTCTTAAGTGTTGGGGCCCACATATACACATTGAAATAATCACATAATGATGCATCAATAAAACCTCGATAACACCGCGGTGAACAACAAAATACTGCGGTTGCAAAAAAAGCTAATAAAACCAATATCATCACAATAACAGTCGAATTATACCATAATAAAACAATAAGCATACATCACTGTGGTGTTAATAAACAGAAACGTTAATAACACTCCAATAACTTCGCAATAAAACAAGAATAATACATAACGAAACATAAAACAATAATATTAGAATAATTCACTAATAGTACTATGATATTACATGCATGATGCTCTAAAAACCACCGTTTAATACATCAATAACAATTGAAAACACATCAATAATATTCACCAAAAGGGAGGTCAGTCCGTTGGTTGGTAGAGTCAGCTCTAACTCTATTGGTTAATTTTGTGTGCAATGAGATAGAGTTATTTAATGACTCATTGAGGGCTTATTTAGAATAAATGAAGAAACTGAAAAATTGCTCAGAAGTAATATTCATTTTAGTGGAAGGGAGAGTTCCTTGATTACTTAGAAGCAATGAGATTGAGTTATTTAATGATTCAGCTAATCGTGAAAGATAAGCAGTCGAAAACTTCATTTACATTATTGATCAAAGGTTGATTAAGAGGAATTTTCAGATTGTTCGCACATCTAAAGTTGAGGGAGTTGTATAATATGGTGTCAATGCCGAAGATATGGTTTGCATTAAGTAAGTCAGGGTAATAGGTTTGATAAATGGTGGAAACAAAATAAAATGTAATTGTAATTTATAATGTTTTGGACTTCTTAAGTCTCACGTAACTGGTGTTCAAACTAGTTCACCTAACAAAACACCATTCTTGTTCAACTCGTTTTGAATTAAAATATTTAAATTATATATATATATATATATATATATATATATATATATATATATATATATATATATATATATATA
>NEWO01002921.1:12948-24523 GCA_003013225.1 Phalaenopsis aphrodite
AAAAGCTCTTAGTTTAACGTCGTCAGCCTGACATACCAATGTTCAATCCGGATGACTCAACATTACTTTCTTTAAATTGTGACATGTGCCCTTCATAATAATGTTTCAATTGATGTCCATTAACTTTAAATATCTTTCCAGCTTTAGGATTTTTAATAACAACAGTTCCATAATGATAAAATTTAATCACATTGAATGGTCCTAACCATCTATATTTCAATTTTCCTGAAAAATAATCTCAATCTAGTATTATATAATAGAACCACTTGTCTAGGTTTAAATTTCTTTTTTATAATCTTCCGATCATGCTATATTTTCATTTTCTCTTTATAGATTTTTGCATTATCATATGTTTCGTTTCTAATCTTCTCATGTTCATTGAGTTACAATAATCGTTTCTCATTAGCATCCTTTATATTGAAATTAAATTCCTTAATAACCCAAAATGTTTTTTGTTCCAATTCTACTCGTAAGTGACATGGTTTACAAAAAATAAGTCTATATGGGGACCTTCCAATAAGAGTCTTATAGGCAATTCTGTATGCTCATAATGCAGTATCTAATCTAGCAGACTAATCCAATTTATACGGATTTACAACTTTTTCTAAAATCTGCTTTATTTCAAGATTTGATATTTCTACTAGACCGCTAGTCTAAAGATGATAAGCAGTAGATAATCTATGCATAATATTTCTAACTTATTTCTCGATCCTCTTATTCCTAAAATGGGATCCTCCATCAGTAATAATCACTCTTGGCATTCCATATCTTGTAGAAAATTTTTTATTTAAAAATTTATAAACACTTTGAGCATCACATTTAGGTACAACAATAGCTTTAATCCATTTGGACATATAATCAACAACAAGCAATATATATAAATTTCCAAATGAAGGCATAAATGAACCCAAAAAATCTAATCCCACACATCAAAAATTTCAACTTCGAATGTGCAATTTAGAAGCATGTCATTTCTTCTAGAAAATTTTCCTACTCATTGACATCGTCACATGTTTTAATATATTCATTAATATCTCTAAAAAGAGTAGGCCAATAAAATTTTATGTGCTGTTCTATTAGTTTTAAAATGTCCTCCAAATTTGGAATCATGACATCATTCAATTTTTTGTTTAATTTCTTTGTAAGACACAAATCTTCAAATGATCAAATCCTTACACTATTTATATAAATGTGGGTCATCCCAAAAATAGAATTTTGAATCATAAATAAATTTCTTTAATTGTTGATTCTTAACATCTGGTGGTAGAATATCACTCACAATATAATCTACTATATCTTCATAGAACGGTATATCCTTTATATCAATATTATGCTATTGTTCATCAGGGAAAGTTTCCAAAATTTCATTTGTAAAATCAGTTAGTATTTCTTATTCTAGTCCAAACAAATGATCAGCTATTTGATTATCATTTTACTTTCTATCTACTACCATAAAATCAAACTCTTGCTGCAGAAGTATCCATCTAATTAATCTTGGTTTAGTATTCTTCTTTTGCATCAAATATTTGATAGCTGAATGATGTGTATGCACTATACATTTGGCTCCAATTAAGTAAGGTTTAAACTTATCAAAGGCATAGACAATAGCTAATAACTCTCTTTCAATATTGGTGTAATTAATTTGAGCATCATTTAGAGTTTTACTAGCATTATATATTACTTTAAAAACCTTGTTATACCTTTGCCCTAAAACAACTCCAAAAGCATGATCACTAACATCACACATTATTTCAAATGGAGCAGCGATTATTTTTTTTTCAATAGTTCAAATGGATTTTATGCATTCCTCATTAAAATTAAATTTCGTATCCTTTTCTAAAAGTTGGCATAATGGCCTAGTAATTTTTGAAAAATATTTTATATAACGCTTGTAGAAACCAACATGTCTTAGAAAACTTCCTACCCCTCTAACCGTAGTAGGAGGCTGTAATTTCACAATAACTTAGATTTTTTTTAGATTTACTTCCATGTCATTTTCATAAATTTTATGCACAAGTACAATTCCTTCTGCAACCATAAATTGACTTTTTTCCCAATTTAGTACTAAGTTGATTTCTTCACATAATTCCAAAATTTTTTCTAAATTATTTAAACATAATTCAAATGAAGTTCTGAGTACAGAAAAATCATCCATAAATTCTTTCATTCCATGTTCAATTAAATTACTAAAATTTGCATCATACATCTTTGAAATGTCAGAGGTGCGTTACATAGTTCAAAAGGCATTCTACAAAAAACAAATGTTTCATAAGGGCTTGTAAATATTATTTTCTCTTGATCCTCAGAAGCAATCAAAATTTGGCGATACCTAGTATATCCATCTAGATAACAACAATATTTGTTTCCAGCTAATTTATCCAACATTTGGTCTAGAAAATGTAAAGGAAAATGATCTTTCCCGGTGGTCATGTTTAATTTTCTATAGTCTACACAAATTTGCCAACTAGTACTTATCTTATTGAAATAAATTCATTTTTCTCATTTTTTACAACTGTCACTCATCTTTTCTTTGGAACACAGTGAATCAGACTTACCCAAGTAATGTCTGAAATAAAATATATAATTCCAGCATCTAACCATTTTAAGATTTTTTTTAACAACTTCTTTCATTATTGGGTTTAATCTCCGATGAGGATCACCTTTAGGTTCATATTGTTCTTATAATAGAATTCTGGGCATACAATTGAAGGACCGATTCCTTTAATATCTGCTAAAGTCCATCAAAAGGCCTTTTATATCTTTTCAACATTTCTACAAATTTTTATTCTTGAAGTTTAGTTAAATCAGTAGATATAATAACGGATAATGTAGATAAATCTCCTAAAAACACATATTTTAAATGGGCAGGTAATACTTTCAGTTCAAGTTCAAGTGGTTTAATACTTGAAAGAATAAGATTTTTACTATCGTTTTCTAGAAGGTCTAAAGTTTCAAATTTGTCCTGAACATAATCTAAATTCTCTTCTTTAATTCATTCTCATTCTCAAAACACTCCTCTTACCTTAATTTTTCTTCAAACATTCCCTTAAATTGCTCATTACTTAGATAATCAACAACTTCCACTCAAAAACATTCATTATCTTTTTCTATCACAAGATATTTCATAACTTTTGTTATATTAAATGTTACTTCTTTATCATTGACTCTCATTATTAATTCTTCTTTTTGCACATCTATCACAACTCTCCCTATTGCAAGAAATGGTCTCCAAAAAATAATAGGAATCTCTTTATCTTCCTCTATATCTAATATAATAAAGTCTACAAGAAAAATAAATTCATCCACTTTCACTAATACATCTTTTAAACTCCTTTAGGATAAGTTATTGATCGATCGGCTAACTAAACAGTTATAGTAGTAAGGGAAATCTCTCTTAAATCTAAACTCTTAAAAATTGATAGAGGCATTTGGTTAATACTAGCTCTTATATAACATAAGGCTTTTCCAAACAACTTTTCGCCAATATTACAAGGTATAATAAAACTATTAAAATCTTTTAGCTTTTCAAGAAGCTTTTTCTGAATAATAGCGCTACACTCTTCTTTAAGTGAAACAGTCTCATGATCTACAAACTTCCTTTTCTTATTTAGTATGTCCTTCATAAATTTCACATAACTTGACATTTGTTCCAAAGCTTCAATGAAAGGAATATTTATTGTTAACTTTTTAAGTATTTCCAAAAATTTTGTAAATTGTTTATCTTTATTCTTTTGTTTCAATCATTGAGGAAACGAAGGTAGCAATTTTTCTAAAGAAATTTGTAATGGTTTATTTTCATCATTGTCTCTTTCAATTTCTACCTTCTCCTCAACTTCAGTTGCTCTTTGGATTCTTGTTTTCACTTCTTTTCCACTTCGTAATTGAATAGCTTTAATTTGCTCCTTATTCTAATCTTTTGGATTAACTTCAACAGTACTAGGAAGAATTCTCGAAGGTCTGCTACTAAGTGCAGTAGCAATATGTCCTAATTGATTTTCAATATTCTTAATTGCAGCCCGTTGATGTTGTATTTGATTTCCCATGTTCAACATTACTTCTTCCATATTCAACTTCTTCTTTTTAACTTGTGAGTTATTGTTAAATCCAGGAGGATAATGAAGTTTATAGTTATGTTTCCCTTGGTTATTTAAATTTTCTGAGAGGTTCACAGAAATTGTTATAATTATTCCAACTAAAATTAGAGTGATTTTTCCATCTAGGATTATAATAATTAGAATAGGGATTATGATTTCAATTATTTATAACATTTAAAGTTTCATAAGATGATTGATTATCAATTATCTGTTTTAGTGAATTTTCATCTAACATTGTTGGTTTTTTAGAATTGTTTACTCCAATTTGATCAATCTTTTTTGATATAGTAGCAATTGGAGATGCTAAAATAGACATTGCATCAGAATCATGAGTACTAGCTACTCTCTTTAGATTTACCCGTTCAGAGGGAAATCAAAAATTATTAGTAGACATTTTCTCTATTAAAGAATATGCTTCATCAAAAGGTTTTGACATTAATGATCCACCTGCAACAACATCTATAATAGATCTAAGTGATCTTGCTAATCCATTGTAAAAAGTTTGAATTATTAACCAATCTGGTAAAGCATGGTGTGGGCATCTCCTAAGGACAACTTTAAATCTTTCCCAGGCTTCATATATCGATTCTCCTTCGAACTAACAAAAAGATGTAATATCATTTCTAAGCTCAACAGTTTTTTAGGGTGGAAAATATTTAGCCAAAAATTATTGTGATAGTTCTCCCCAAGTTTTGATAAATCTAGGTGCTAATGAATTTAACCAAGCATTAGTTTTATCCCTTAATGAAAAAGAAAATACTCTAAGCCTGACAACATCATTAGACACTCCATCATAATTAATAATAGCATATATTTCAAGAAAACTAGCAAGAGGTAAGTTAGGATCTTCAGTAGGTGTTCCTCCAAACTGGTTTTTTTGTACCATTTGGACAATAACAGGTTTAAGCTCAAATGAAGTAGCAACAACATCTGGATTTTGAATAGTAAAGTGAAGTTCATCTGCTGTAGGATTAGCATAATCTTTTAAAGGTATTTGTCGATTTTCATTTATTTAATTATTTAAGCTATTTGTCATTTCATTCAAATTTCTAATTTATTTTTGTTGTATTCAAACTTTTCTAATTGTACGTTCTAATTCTGAATCGTAAAGTACTAAACCTTCAGATTCAATACTACACATAAACAAACATAATAAGAAAAGAAAAATTTCTTAAAATTACTCTTAAATAATTTTTTTATGATTTTTTTAATGATTTTTAATTTTTTTATTATATTTTTATCACTAAATTTCCTTATTTACCAAATCTAATTAATTTGTCGTTACCTTCCCCAACAACGACGCAAAAAATTTGATCCCAAAAATTATAGTTGTGTAAAATTAATGAAGATGAATCCGCTTTGCAGCGATGCCAAAAACATGGTTTGTTATTTATTAATAAGAAATTGAAGCAATTTATGTTGGGGTTCTACTCAAATATACGTATCGTTATCAAGTAATACATGACTTTCTGTTTAAGCCCCAAATATCGATCCCACGGGGAATGTTTAAATTCTAGATGGTAATTTAAATTAGGAATTTCACAATAACAAAGAAATTCTACTATACTAATTTCAAATGTTTGAGGTGTTATCATAATTAAATTATCAACTACTAGTAAGACTGTAAAGTATAGTTAAACTATAACTACCAAATTATGTTTCTGTGATGAAGTTATCAAATATGAGAAACCAACTTTTCCATTACAATGAGTTTTTGGTTAAATGAGAGAGATAAATGGTTTGAATTTGTACTATGCCACATAGGAGCAATTTTAATTCTCTACCCTTAGTCAAGTGTTATAAAGAATCATTGGCTAATCTCAGGTTAAGTCTTTAAATATGTGGCTAGGCTGGGAGGATACTCGCTCTCACTCTAGAACTCCCACTTCCCTTCCTTTAAGGCTAACTCTTGCTTTAGTTCTTAAACACTAAGACCAAATTGGGGATTTTAGTCTGTCACCCTAAAATCTCCAATTCTTCGCCCAATAATATATATTTCCTTATTTATTTGCTCTGAATTCATGAACGAAACAGTCCTTCATAGAATTAAATGTGATTCTCACTTTGTTGTAGAACTCATACTCCATTTCACAGATCATATGTTTCACAACAGATTTTAACATTTAGTTGACCAAATGGAAAAGTAAATTAAGAAGAGAGTGGAAAAATCATCATAATTTATTTTATATTTTAAAAGTGGCACATCCAAATTATCTCTTCATTTCACCACATCTGAGAGTAGAGAGAAAGACAGAGAAAGCTACTGAGACCTCATGAGAAAGATATAACAAAATACGAATTTCTTAAATAAAATAAAGTTTATACAACAATAATAAACAAACACCACTTATCTGTAACTCTTTCTTAAAGCAAATCCATTGTAGCCTTTCTTGAACTCTTTATCTCTATACAAGACTCTGGATTCTCTCTTTAAAGATGTATGGAAGAAGAAATCTCTCACTTATGTCCCTCTCTTAATAAATCTTAGGAGAAAATCACACTTAGACTCACCACACTAAACAATAGAACAATCAAGTAAACTCAATTACACTCTAGCCCCTCTTAACTACTACCTTTTTTGAGCAATTTTCACTCTAAATAAAGTATAATGTCGATTTTTTAAGAGATTCCTCATTAACTCTTCAAAAAGCGTAGAAATTCATCGAATCTTCTAGAATTTTGCCCAGCACTGACCTTGGCGCCGTCAGCGCTCATGGCCCGAATTTAATTTTGTGCTCTCTGTCAAATGGCGCCGCCGACGCTGAGTATTTTTTTCCAAAATGTCATTTTGACTCTAAATTCCATCATTTATGCTTCCTTTTTTGCTTCAAGTCCTAAAAATCATCAATATGTAATAAGATTTGAACAAATACCTTCCTTTAAAGTGCAATATCACCAAAAATGAGTTTAAAATATAGGTCTAAAAGTGCATATATTTTTGGTGCATCAGGATGTTGCAGCTTCTGCCTTTCTTGTTGTGAATAACAAATAACAAGGTTTTGATTCTTGCTGGGAGTTTCTTTGTGGTACTTTTGTGTTTGTATTTGTCATTGTGAATGAATATGGGGTACTGTGGATTTTATTGTAAAGTCAGAACCGTAACCCTGTTTGCTGGTGGTGTCTTTAAGATGGAGCAGGGTTGAAGTAGCGGGGTTGATAGCTATTTACGTGTGGTTTTTTGGGGTTTCTTTGAGGTTCTGTTGCATTTTTTCTTGAAGTAATCCAGTTTTTTCCCTAATTTCTTTCACTGATGCATCATCACATGGCTTATTCATGCAAACTACAAGACTTCTTATAGTTATATCATTGGTGTACTTATTGGTACTGATTTGGCATTTATTAGCATGGAAGCAAAGTTTATGTTAGACAAGGTTGATGGGTGTTTTATTTAACGTGTTCTATTTCCTGAAAAAAGTTCCTGAAAGTTTTTCATTAATGTCATTAACACATAGGGGTATTCATATTACCAACATGAATGTTTGAAATGAAACGTTGCAGAAAAGGTATGTGCAAGTATATACATTTGATGGAGTCCTTATGACTATGAGGGTCTTTTCTGAAAAAGCTTCATGCTTGAAATTATACAAAAAAGAGAGGCTTATGCAGTCCTTATATATTATCTTTTTCCGGATAATATATAAATGGTTATATATTATGAAACTATGTGTAAAAAGAAAGTATTACAATATGACAAAAGTTTTTACATCATGTTTGAAGTTGGGTAATCCAATCTTCTTGTTGTCTACTTCCATAGAAAATCATTTGAACGTAGCAGCTAACACTTGTTGGCCTCCTTCAGAGTAAATTTCATGCAAATTTGCTTATGCAGAAAAAGCAATATCTAACATTTTTACAAGGAAAATTTCCAAATTCCTACTTCAAACTTCTTTCATATATTGTATTTAGGAAAAAATTGGTGGCTTGGATGTAAATGCCCAACATTTTCTTTTGTCCTTCCATTAGTTGGTTATGGTAAGGAGTAATTTTTTTATTTCAACCTATGTATCTTTTTTTTATTGCCTTAATAAATATGTTTGATTCCTTTTTCGGAGATGTAGGTCACCTTGACCAAACCACATAAATTCATTGGTGTCCTTATTTACATTTTAATTTTGTTATTTGAATTCTGTGTTTTTAATAGTCAGTCTGATGCAATATTCATGATTGTTTAGCTTTTATATCTTCTTTATTGTGTCAGTTTTATGATAATGGTGACTACCAATTTACTAAATTGTGTAACTACTCTCTTTTAATGCTTTGCTTTATCATAGTAATAAAATGACTAATAAGAGTAAAGAGCTTGGTGTGGCTGCACTATAGGAAAAAAAAACAAAAGTACTTATTTGCAACCTTTGCCTGAAGAGAATTGAAATGGGCAATAGGCCTACCACCTTTTTCAATAAGGAAGGGTGGCAGAATATTATAAAAAATTTTAAAGAATGTACGAGCAGGGATTATGATAGGCTTCAACTTAAAAAAAGGTGGGATCAACTAAAGAAGGAGTGGAAGTTTTGGAAGGATTTGAAATGAGGATCAACGGGTTTAAGGTGGGATCCGGTGAAGCAAAATATTGATGCACCAAAGGAGTGGTGGAAAGAAAGACTTGAGTGAGGATTTTTTCATTCTGTTTAGTTTGATTCATATTAGTTTTCTCAAATGAACTGAAGTGTTTAATGTTTTCTTTCGGGTGGTGCCCATTGTGAAGAAGTTCAAACTTTCTGGACTTGAACACGAGTTTGTGGAGAAGTTAGACCAGATGTTTGAGGGTGTCATCACAATAGAAAAATATGCATGTACTCCGAGCCATACATGGTTTAGTGGTACCCTTGACAATGTGTTTGTTAGCCTATCAACTGATTCACCTGAATTCCTCATCCAGGAGCTCCCCGAAATCCTGTCAACCAATATATCTAAGCGCTCTCGTGTGGATAAGCAAAAAGGCTGGAGCTCTCTCTATCAAAAACTAGATATCTTACCTGATAGATTCTTTGAACGATGCCCACAAAAAAGTTCAGATAGCCTCAATTATCGAAGTTGTGGAAATTTTGGAAGAAAATCAGGATATTTCTAAGAATTTGATCTATAATTCTTTGTTATGGAGCTGCTTCAAGATTCATTTAGCAGAGATTTTTTCAGAGCAATTTTGAAAGAACGACGGGTGTCATATTTTTATGCTTGAAGGAATAACTGAGGGATAATTACTTTGAATTGTTATTTGTTGGGAGACTTTATTTTCATAAGTATTTCGTTTGAACATCTAACAACAATATTGTATTTTCTCAATTCATGCGTTCTTTGTATTTGAGCACCCTCAATTTTATGTATTTATTTCTTGGAACATTCACATTTATGGATTTATTAATTTATATTTCTTTTTTCGTACCATTTACAAATATTCATCGGCATAAAATGGGAACAAGACAAATAATGAAGGAGAAATGGAGCAATCCAATTGATTTTTCATTATTACAACACATGCATTAACCGGCCCTCCATGCTACACACCAACTTATATCAGAGACAAATGGGATGGAGAAATCCTTATTGTCCATCCAACCAGATTTAGGAACATGTTCCGCATGACATGGGAGGTGTTTAGCGATCTATTAGTTGAACTCACTGCATTTCATGGCTCCATGGGTCATCGAGGAAGACTAAATGTGAGATGTTAGCGATGAATCTACACATATTGTCACAAAACGAGTCAGTTTGTGGTATCATGGAATGATTTCAACACTCATCGAAGATGATAAGAAGATATTTCATCGTAGGTTTGAGTGCTCTTGTTAGACTCTCAACAAAAGTCATAAAACCCTTAGATCCATCTTTCACACAAACTCCTACGGAGATTCAACGTGATGCATGTTACATGTCATTCTTTAAAGTAGGGATAACAAATTGAAATATTTAAATTTAGATATGAGTACGGGACATAACCTAACTCATGGGATCTGTTTAGAAGTGCATCAGTGCAATAGACGTAACACATGTGATGCACGAATTACAAACGATAAGAAAATTGCATTTATCGGACGTTGTGGAGCCCCTACACAAAATGTCATAGTAGTGTACGACTTCAACATGTGATTTACTTTTTTCATGCCCGGTTGGGAGGGTAGTGCTCACGACAGTAGAATTTTCAAGAGTGCTACGCGGAATCCTATTTACAACTTCCCCCACCCTCTGCCCAATATGTTGCATCCTAAATTCATTTGTTTATTTTCTTTATATGTTGAACTGAAGATGCAATACATTCTAGGAAAGTATTATTTGGTCGACGTCGAATATCCATTCCAGGAAGGGTATCTTAAACCCTATCAGTAGTATCATATACATGATTTTGAACGAGCCAACATTGTTTTGCAAAGCCGTAAGGAGTTGTTTAAAAAAATACATTCATCCATGTGAGATGTTATCAAGAAAACTTTTGGCATTTGGAAGAATAAATAGGTGATACTACGCGATATGCCACCTTGCCCGTTTCCAAAACAGGTCCAGATTATGATAACAACGATGAAACTACACAATTATATTAGGCGGCATCCGTCTCAAATTGATGTTGACTTCCACACTACTAAAGAGAATCAACAGGAAGTGCTTGCTGAAGCGTTTAAATACCACCTCGACCATTCTCTGCCACGAAATGAAAATCATCATTCCACTATTTGTACGGAGGAAGAAAAGGTGCAAATGAAATGACGGCCCTTTGAGAACAGATTGCTAATGTGTTATTTGTATGTTGATTAATTTATTTGTAGAGTGTTATACAGAAAAAATCCTTATTTGTGCTACTCTTTGCTACCTTTTTTTGTCTAATGCCAAGGAATTTTTAATGGCAAGTATGAAAGTGCACGTCTGACATTGTTTCTGTTTGCAAATATGAGGAGTAATTGCTGAAGGTATTGTATCTATTTACACACATTACCGTTCATGCTTTAAATCATTGTGGGTGTTATATATAGTGCACAATAATGAACATTAGATAAGTCTAAAATAATATTCATATGCTGTCAGAGAATGAGGTGTTATATAAGTATCAAGTTGCATGTCTCAAGGTTTTCAAAATTGCCTCAAATACTTTGCTCATGTGGGCTCAAATTGGGTCGTGTCTACACGTTTAGTTCAAATATAAATTGGTGAAAAGCCAATTTCTAAAAGTCCTTAACCTCGCAAGTAAAATTTATAGTCCCATGATGCATGGATAATTCATTTTTGTTGGAGTTGTTGCCTGTAAGAAGTTCTGCTTTACAATCCCATATATGAGTATCAAAGTTCTTTGTTTAGTTTATGTTGGATCTGTATTTAACTGGATGAGTTTTTGCTTGTGTCATGAGGTGCTGATCAGTGATGCATGTTATTCTCATCTAGTGGCAATGCACTAGCTTAGATGGCCTGTGCATTTGGTTTGTTGAGGATTGATCCTACCATCATAAATAATTTAAATTATTGAAGGAGAATTTTAAATATTTTTTGCATGCAAT
>NEWO01002922.1:1696-12568 GCA_003013225.1 Phalaenopsis aphrodite
ATAATGTCTTTTAAAATGAATTGAATGATATGATCAAGCTTTGCTATGATCAAGCTTTGCATGATATGGGTATTATTTAACAAAATTTAAATTACTTAATCCGGTTTTTTTTTGTTAGTTTAGATAATGCCAAGTTATTCCTTGGTATAGCTTTGGATTTTTTAGAGCTTAACTGCTTCTTGAAAAGTATTACTTGTTCATCTTATCTTGAAGGTTGAGCTTTAATTTTTTAGCAAAGATCCTATAACTATTCTTTATATTGAAAGTTGAGTTTTCTTTTATTTATGTAGCTTAAACATTTATTTTCCTGGACTAACCACCATTAATAGGTTTTATATCAAAAATTTATCATGCAAAGTTTATTTATAAGTTTTTTTTTGTAAGTTATATCCTACAACTTGAATAGCTTTACATTTAGTGTTTGAAAAGTAGTAATTTAAAAGTAATATAAGTTTGGTGCAATCATAATTTATAAACTTCACTATTTGGAGGCTTTTGAACATTAACATCCATAATAAGATCATGCAATGTTAAAGATTTTCATGTGGGTACTTAAATCAAACAAAATATCTATGAGGTTACGTAAAAAAAGGTTGTACAATTGGAAAAACTTATTAAGTGTACATGAGGAAGGGTGTTGAAAGATCTGAAATTTTCAATTTCTTCTTCCCTTCCCCTTTCACTTGAGCAAATCATGAAAATTTATTTCGTTTTTTATTGTCACGCTCCGTTACAAGAACTCATGTGATCTCCCACAATATTCGTTTTCTTTTTTTCTTCTCCTATGTTTAATTTTGAACCGCCTCTCCACTCTATTAAAAGAGCTGAAGGTTGGGGCATCGACACCTCATAGTCGGACTCTCCTATAGAGATTATCAAAACTTCTATCCCTCACAATACAGTCACAATTAGAGCCACCCACAAAGGGAATGATGGGATCGTGGTATACAGAGACCATCAAAATTCTTATCTTTCTCCTACTCTTCAAACCCTTATGATTAATATATAGTCACAATTTGAGCTAGCCATGAAGGTGACAAGAGATTGTGGCATATAGAAACCACCGAAACTTTTAAATTTATCCGCCATCTAGTAACTTCATAGCTTCTAAATGCAAAAATCTCATAAGGACACATGAATGTGGTCTTCTCCTAATCCTTAAAAGCAATAGGAATCTGATGGTACCTTGAGTACCCTTAAAAAAAGGAGATAAAAAAAGTAGAAATATGGGTGCCCATCTAGCCTATCTAACATCTGGTCTAAAAAGGGTAAAAGAAAATGATCTTTTTTGTTGGCTAATTTTAATTTTCTATAATCAATACATATACGCCAACTAGTGACATGTATAGTGGGCATAAATTCATTTTTTTCATTCACTAAAACAGTCACTCCCCCCTTTTTAGGGACACAATGGATAGAGATAACCCATGCACGATTTGAAATCAGGTAGATAATACATACATCTAACCACTTTATTATCTCCTTTTTAATGATATCTTTCATGATAGAGTTTCATCTTCTTTGAGGATCTGGCTTAGGTTTATGATTTTTCTCCATAAGGATCCTATGCATGCATATTGAAGGACTAATTCCTTTTACATTTGTTAGGGTCCATCAAAAAGCTCTCTTAAAATTCCTCAAAACTCTCATCAACTTTGCCTCTTATAAACTACTAAGTTTTGACGATATAATCATAGATAACGTAGATGAATTACCTAAGTACAAAAACTTTAAATACTTAAGAAGAACTTTCATCTCAAATTCAAGGGTTCCTCAATGAAGATTTAAACTTTTCAGTAGTGTTTAAAAACTCAAACATCTCTCTAAAAATCTTGGATTATCCTCTATAAGCTGGGCAATTTCATCCTTAAATTTAGTAATGTCATCTTCGATCCAATTATGCTCTATAGGTTTAACTTCACAATACTTCTGAATTGGCAGCTACATGATCAATCAATCAGATCCATCCTATAACAAGCACACTCATTACAATCACAAAGGAATTTCATAAATTTTAAAATATTAAAAATAACCTCCTGATCATTCACTCTTATAGTGAATTCTACCTTCTGCACATCAATCATAACTCTGCCAATGTCTAGGAATGATCTACCTAATATGATGGGTAGCTCTTTGTCTTTCTCCATATCTATTACAATGAAATCAACATAGAAGACAAACACATCCACCTTAACCAGAACATCCTCTATAACACCCCTAAGATAAGTAAAAAAAAAATCAATAAGCTGAAGGGTTGCAGTGGCAGGACACACCTAACCTAATCCTAACCACTTAAAATTTAATAATGACATAATGTTAATACTAGCAACCAAATCATATAGGGCTTTTCCAAAGAACATCTCTTCAATAGCAAATGGAACAGTAAAGCTACCACAATCCTTAAGTATCTGAGAAGCTTCTTCTAGATAATAGCAATATAATCCTCACTTAGTGCTGCAGTTTCAAAGTCTTCAAAATTCCTTTTCTTGTTAAAAATATTCTTCATGAACTTTACATGGCTAGCCATTTTTTCTAAGGCCTAAGTAAAAGGGAAGTTGATCATCAATTCCTGAAACACTTCAAAAAATTGAGAAGATAGTTGATCAAATTTCTGTTTCTAGAGACTTTGGGTAAATAATAGAGCTGGTCTTTCTGAGTTATATTTTATGGGTGTAACTGGTTTTCCTAAATCCTTAGAAGAATCTTTTATAGATCTTTCATGTTCATGGTTTATTTTTCCACCTCAATCTCTTTCCTTTGCACTTCATCTAATTCTCTTCCATTTCTCAACTTAACCACTTTCATATGTTTTATTCTTTTCCATAGCATTAATCTTAGTGTTACTTGGAAATGTTCCTTTAGGTCGTTAACTAAGTGAGTTAGTAAGCTGTCTCATTTGCCTATAATCCTAAAAGTAGTACCGTGACTTCGTAATTGATTCTCCATCTATAATACAACTTCCTCTCAAGATAGCTTCTTTTTCTTAAATTATTGATTTGAGTTAAATATAGGGGAATACGAAGCTTTCAAGTTAGTACACCCTAGATTGTTCCAATTTCCAAGAGGATTTTATTGATTATTCCTCCATTGTTGATTTTCTACTCCTTGATTGTTATTTCAGTTAAAATTAGGGTGGTTCTTCCAACTAGGGTTATAGAAATTGAAATAACGTTTATCTTTCATATTGTTGTTCGCATTTAGGGTCTCAAGCAACAAATAATTAGCATTAACTAGTTTTATAAATGAAAGCTTCTTCAATTACTTGTGGTCCTCATAGTTGATTCATCCCTAACTGGTCTAGTTTTCTAGTTATAACAGCTACCTGAGAAGTCATAATTGAAAGAACATCTGTGTCATTGACACTCGTTACCTTCCTAAGGTTCACTCTATCATAACGCCATTGAAATTTATTGGTCGTTATCTCTTTAATTAAATAATAGGCCACCCTAAGGGGTTTTGACGTAAGTGAACCACCGTCAATAACATCAATGATCAACTAAAGAGTTACCACTAACCCATTAAAAAAATGAAATTATCAATCAATTAGGCAATGCATGGTAAGGCACTTCCTAAGAAGTTCCTTAAATCTTTCCCAAGCTTCATAAGTAGATTCACCTTCATGCTGGCAAAATGAAGTGATATCATTCCTAAGCTTAGCCATTTTCAAAGGTGCAAATTTATTTTGCTAAATATTTATGGGCCAACTCACTCTACATCTCAATTGATCCTGGTGTTAATGAGTTTAACCACATTTTGGCTTTGTACCTTAAAGACAAAGAAAAGCCTTAACCTCACAGCATCTTTGGAAACACCATTATAGCCAAAAATGTGGTGTGAAGTTCTAAGAAAATCACTAAGTAAAGGTTTGGATCTTCAGACAGGCTTCCCCCAAACTAGCTTTTTGTACGATTTGAATGGTAGCAGGCTTCAATTCATATGTGTTGGCTTCAACGACAAGGGTTTGTATACAAAGATGGATTTCATCTGACGTAGAGTTAGAGTAGTCTCTGAAGGATCTAGGTGTATCATGATGTTCGTGAGTTTCTTAGTTGTTTTAAGGATCGTTTGTCATCTCTCCCAAAATTTGTTCAAGTCTTTTTTTATTTTCTAATTTTCCTAACAATTCTCTCAAGCTCATAATTGTAAAGTTCAAGTCTAGTAGGTCTTGAAATACACATATACGAACTAGAGATTCCTAATACTAATGAGAATACTAAAAGTTCATGTTAAAAATGTTAACTCAAACAAACTAATAAATTAAAAACAATGACACAATCAAACAAATTTAGAACAAGATATGCTTGGTTATTACAAATAAAAATTTAAAACAATTGAACAGAGACAGTGAAAATAACAAATTTTCAAGTCTAAGACCTAGAACTTTAACTAATTTTTTTTTAATTCAAATTCATTGTCATTCCCCATCAATGACGCAAAAAACTTGACATGCTCCAAATGTTGCAAAGCATGGGCTAATCGTGCAAGTGTATGTGGCGAATCAATATTACCAGTATTTGAGTCCAGAATGTCGATTCCACAGGGAATGAGATGAATCCTAATTGGAAAACTTCTAGCCTACATATTTTAGTCCTAGCCTAAAATTTTGATATTTTTTTAAATCCTACAAAAGCACTCCTTAATTAAAAGTATCAAATATTTGATGGTTCATCCTTGAAATGGTTTTATTCAATTTAATGAAATTAAGAATAGCAAATAGAAAAGCTCTGTGCAAACAGGAACAACACTCCTCTTTAGCCTATCTCGATGGTATAAAGAAGTATAGTTGGAGACAAGTTTATTTCCATAAATCCCATTACTAACCCAATCGTGACTTATTTCGCTAACAATCGCATCTCCCGACAATATATATATATATATATATATCCCTATTCCTATAGGTTAATGTGATTAACCTAGTTGATTCCACTACAGTATTTCCCAAGACTTGTAATTCACCAAAGATTTTCATATATCACTTAGCCAGAATGAAATGTAAATGAAGTTTAGAAAGTTAATCATCACCATGGATTAAATTTAATTAAACAACATTCTCAATTCAATCCATCTAATGTAGCCATCCCAAGGAAGAATAAGAAGTCTGCTCAATATGCATGCTTATAATATCAACACAATATATTGAGCAATAGAGAATTCAAACTACACAAGTATTACAAATCAGAGATTACATAAATTACAACAAATAACTTAGCTTTCTTTTCTTTACAATAAAAAGCTGATGAAATGCAAGCAATCTCTCCTACTCTCTATCTTCTGCTACTATCGTACTGCTTCTCTTCATTGCCTGGGGAGAAGAAAAGTTGAACACAAGCAAGGTAAAAAACAACAAAACATCAACCACAACAATGACATAAACCTAGAAACAACCTTTTCCTCTGCCATCTCCTTGCATTTTATAATATTCTCCCAAGTATATTCCATGATCACAACACGTTTCAGCACAATCCCTCATGTTATGGCAGTCGAATTTTCCCCAACTACAATTTTAAGTTTGAGTGCCTAGAGACTGGCTCCTAAGTGTCAGACTCTCTGTATGGGACACGTCAGTGGGTGCCTAAGCACCCTAGTGTGTGGCGACTAGGTTCCAATATCACAGTGCCCAAACGCCCACTAGCTAGTCCCTAAGCACCCAGTTCTTGGGTACTGGCGCCTTGTCCCCAAAGTCTGGGTGCCTAGAGGCCAAGTGGAAATACTGTGCACCTTGACTCCATGTCTTTTTCTGCTATCATAACTTCAATTTGTTGCTTCTATCAACAAAATAAACACAAAATACATTTCTTAATAATGTAATTTCATCAATAAAGTGTATAAATATAAACCAAATTACTAGCAAACTTATCAACACATCATTCAACTTGTACCACAATTGACACCTTGGAAGCTCAAGCTAACCAATAAGTGGGGATGACTAACAAGAGCATCATGGATCAAGTGATGAACAAATTTTTGAAGAGGAACCCTCAAACTTTAATAAGAAAATAAACTCGATCAAGTCAGATGGCTTCATGATATCGAGAAGAGCCTCTAAGGTATAAATTGTCCTGAAAACCATACAGTGGGCATCGCAACATTTCAACGGCATGAGAGAATTAATGATTGATGGGAGAGTCACCACCACAACACTTTCAGAGCAGTGTGGTAATTTCTTGGGTGGATTTTGAGAGACTATTCATGGAGCAGTATTTTCTTATGGCAGAACATGCCAAGTAATTGTTCAACTTAATGAATTAAAAGTAAGAAACAAAAACTTTTTGAGAATACAAGTCACAATTTTCCAGAATGGCCAGATTTATCTCTTTTATTGGACAACAAGAGTATCAAAAGATCTACTACATGTTTTTGAGCCTATGATAAGATATTTAAAGGAGTTTGTATATTTTCAAGTGTACTATATACAAAGAGTTAGCAGATTGAGCTACACATGTGAGTTGGAGATTATGCTTGTGAAGAAAAAAATGTTGTCACGAAACAAATGAGTACAAGTGCTTAGGCATAGGAAGGATCATAAAAGATGCACTAAGAAGATAAATTGAAAACCAATTCTAATTTTCTTCACTGTGAGAAGAAACACCCTGAACCTTGCAACCTAACAGTTAGCAAGTGCTTCGATTGCTATAGCATTAAGCACAACATCAAGGATTTCCTTTTCCCAACCCAAACTCATCCCCCATTTAATTATGAGAATAACTTTAAGTAATGTAAGAGCGGATTACATAAATTTATTTAAGGTTGACACCAGAGGTAAGGTGACAAAGGACAGGTAGGTAGATTCTACTTTCAACCTCAGCAGTAGCCACAAAACGTGATAATGTCTCAGTCGTATCAGTCACACCCTCATGCATTACAATACCAGCAACATCAACAACAACTACCAAAGTATCAACTCCATTCAATGGTGCATTACCGATACACCTAAAAATGTACTATTTTTCACGCTTCATTTTATAATGATATTACACTTTAAATGTATGTTTTCTTTTTTTCGGTTGTAGGTACATCAAATTGAAGAATTTGGAGTGATTGGAGTAAAAGGAACAAAAATGGACTAAAACGGAGCAAACTGGAGCAAATCGGAGAATCGAGGCACACCGGAGCCATGGGGACCAAAACCTGGCACATAAGTGCATGTGCAAGGAGCTTAAGCGAAAAAATATGGCGCTTAGGTGCCGGAGATGGTTTTAAACATATCTACTAGAATATACATCGGATTTGGACGATTTTTTGAAGCGTTTTTTCGTGTGTCTCTTGAGGAATTTGTTGGAAATGAGGGACTTTATAGAAGAATTTGGGGCAGTTATATGGAGTTATGAAGAGTCACTTGAAGCATCATTTGGAAGATTCATTGAATCTGAGCATTTTTGAAGAGACACTTAAGCATCTCTTGGGAAATTATAAAGAAGGCATGGAAATATTTTTCAAATAACCCTTGAAATCTTGAATTAATAGGAAGAGGAGAAGAAGGCTTGGAGAAGTGAAAGAAGGCTTGGGTGTGAGCTCCAAGTGGGGTGACAAGGTGAGAGAGAAAGAAAGAGTGTGAGATTTTCTTCTTTTCTTGTCACTTTGTTCTTGGAGAGGATTGTAAGGAGATTGTTTTTTTTATATAAGGAGAGTTTGATTTCAATCAGAGATAAGTATTTTCATTATATTTTGATTTGAATTTAGTATTTTATTTGTATGGTTTCAAAGTCTTGTTCAATGAAAAGTTCTTATTGTTTCTCCATGTGTAGTGAGTAGTTTTTCCTTATCTTCCCTCTTGTAATGAATTAATATGCATGTGTAGGACATAGAATTGAGTAGAGTGAGAATATATTGTGATGATTTTACTTTGTTCTTCATTTACATGTAAACTTGATCAACTTGCATGTTAAATCTGTTGTGAGAACATGTTAGATCCAGGATGGCGTTGTCTCAATCAACTGTGGTAGAATCACATGAGATTGTATGGATGAGAATATAGTCTATATAGTTGAGTGCAAATAAATAGGGAAATAATTTTTAATGGGTGTAGACTTAGAGTACTTTAGAGTGACAGGCTAAAGCCCCATAATTTGATCTATTGTTTTAGGTTTTGATGCGATATGTTAGCCTCCAGGTAGAGGAATAAGAGGGAACTTTAGAGTGAGAGCTAGTATCTTCCCTGCCTAGCCCGTCTTCAGAACTATTCAAATTTTAGATTAACCAATGTTCTTTATATCATCTCTAGTAAGAGTAAAAAATATAATTGCTCCTATTTGTCACAATCTCTCTCACTACTTGTTTTACGTTTACACATGTCACAAATTTCATTGCATGAGGAAGAGTACTTTTAATATATTAAACCCTACTTTTTTATTTTCACTAAGTATTTTAGTTTAAAAGTAGAAGTATTATTATAGTGATAATTGTAGGATATAATCAAAATCAAACCTTTATCAACCTTTCAAGCTAAGGTGTGTTACTCTAGACAATAACTTCTCTTGAAAGCCGTCGTGATTAACCTCGATCTCCGTGGGATTTATATTTGGGGCTTGATCAAAAAGCTCAGTTACTTGATAACGATACGTATACTTGCGTAGAATCCCTACAAATATAATTGAAATCTTACAATGCTTGGAATCAAGCTTGGGATCAAGTTTTTGGTGTCATTGTCGGGGATTAAAATATTCAAGTAGTGGTGTCAACTTCATAAATCCTTACATGTAAAAAATATCACGATCAAGTACCAGCCTCATTGAGCTCAAAATTAAGAGTAGAGTGAACAGGCAAATTGACTTTGGGTATTTATTATGACTCAATAAGAATTTCATGAAGCTCCTGCATTGTTCCTTGTTTTATCTTATTTTTTTTTGGCAATGAATAATGATGTTATTTGACTCTATGGTATCAGGTTCATTATCATACAAATTTGAATCTAATATATAGATTTATCCTTTAAATTTGCATCTATCAATCCTTATGTCATTTAACTCATCTTTGTCTTTCTCTCATTGAGTTCGTAATTATGACATTATTAATGAATAATATGTCTATTATAATCATAGTATTGTCACTAGATAAGTTGATATAATATTGGGATGATACTAAATAATAAATTCTCTTAAAGGTGGTAGTATGTAATATCTCAATCTTTCCTTTTCTTCTTTCCTTCCCTTTCGTTCAAGTAGATCACAAAAAACTTCTTTCCTCTATCATTGATGCTTTCTCTTTCAAGGACTCGTGATCTACCACAATATTTCTTTCCTTTTTTTCTTCTCCTACATTTTCTGTTCAAGCGTCTCTCCACTCCATGAAAAGAGCCAAAGGTTAGGGCATCGACATCTCGTAGTCGAACTCTCCTACAAAGACAACCGAAACTCCTATCCTTCTCTTCCTTCTTGGAACCATCGTCGTTCAATCATGATTAGAGCTAGCAAAGAAAGGAATGGAGAGATCAAGGTATACATGACCACAAAAACTCATATCATTCTCCTCCCTTTCTAAACCCTCATGATACATTCACGATTAGAGCTAGTCGTAATGACAACGAGGAGATTGTAGCATATATAAACCATCAAAACACCTATCTTTCTCCTTCTAATAACTTCACAACCTCACTCTTTGATTTCTACTTATATTCTTTCTTTTTAATTCAATCTTATGAATTGTATGAATGTAAGTTATGAGCATTTATCAATTTGAAATTTCATGCTCAAATTTCTAATTACTCATCTTAAATAATGCCGAGGTTAACTTAAGTCAATATTATTATCAAATGAGTTATTAAAAAATTTAATAACTAATTTGGTTATATTATAACATCATCTAAATTAGCTAGTTTCCAATTAATTTATTAATAAGTAACTTTATACTCTCATTTACATATTAGTAATTGGTTGGACATTCATGGGTGTATGACTTTTTGAAAATCTTGTCAAACATTGCCAATTAATCTTCTGCTAAATTTCAAACCTGATATCAAGAGGTTTGAGGTAAGTAATTGCTCTATATTGAGGGATAAACATAGCCTTCATTATTAGAGGTGCTATCATTGTTGTTTGTACTAAATTCCTAGTTAATTGTTGGTTTGCCAGTTTTGCCATGTAAATTTTGTTAATTTAATTGCAGTAGATTTTATGTATTATTCATAATGAATTTGCACAAGTAATTAGTCTTCTCTTATTTTGCATAAACTTCTATTAAATTACTTATGTCTGTTGTTTCTAGTATTTATTTCTTCTTCTCATTATTGTAGTTTCATAATTATTTTTAAATACTATTGAACATGTTGTATTTATATTCATATGCTATGATCATGGTTCATGAAATATGTATGATATTATAAAATTGTCATATCGGTATTAAACATTTTTATTTCAAAACGTCATTGAAAATTGACTAGATATATATATAAAATTATATATATAAATATACTATAATTATATATAATCAGGTATTTTTAAAATTTATTAAACATTGTATGTATAAGCACGCATAATGTGATAACCTATGAATATCTACGTTAAAGTTCATGTGTCAAGTCACGCATATTCATGATCATAAGCATTTGATATTCTTTAAATTTTTATGCTATATATATAGTGAATTGTCCTTTTATTGTTCATATTATATGTCTTATTTCATTTTGTCTTTTATGTTTTAATAAATAGTTGTTATTTATTAAGTTTGATTTGCAAAACACTCCCGTTGATATTTTTATATGATAGGTTTCATTTAGTCACTTGCAGGACCAGACTCCCTGGATTAGACCGTCTAATTCAAGAATTTTTTTTGGTATTTTCAGTATTTGCTTTAGTTCTTATTTCATCCTTTTGAATTTTGGGTAGTATTCACTATTGTCATTTATGTTTGTTTCAGTCAATTTTCTTGTAATTTATT
>NEWO01002923.1:0-16355 GCA_003013225.1 Phalaenopsis aphrodite
AATTGAGGATTTTAGTCTGTCACTCTAAAATCTCCAATTCTACGCTCGATGATTTTTTTATTTCCCTATTTATTTGCTCCCAACTTTCAAGGTCTTTGACCTTCCTAAATTTTGGATGTAATCTTCATTTTATTTGTAAAACTCAACATATTTTAGCAAATCAATTGACAAGATTGAAATTAAGTTAAGATTGAAGTGAAAATATCATCACAACTTCTTTAACATTCTCATGGCACAACCAATTCAAATCACAATTTCACAAAATTTCAAGACAAGGAGAAAGACAGAAAACTACTCAGAACTCATGGAGAAGATACAACAAAACTTGGAATTTATATATAAAAACAAAGTCATACAAACTTCAATAAGTAAATACAACTTATCTCTAATTCCTCCCCAAGAAAACTCCTCGAAGTTCTTCTGAATCTCTCCATTTCTTTACAACACACAAAATTCTTCTTCGAAACGACAAGGAGAATGAAATCTCTCACTTTCCTTTCACTCTTACAATCTCTCGAAGAATTCCTCACAAAACTAACCACTCTCTACACTCTAATGGGCACCACAAAAAATAAAGACTCCAGCAGACACCAAATTCTTTCTTTTAAAGTTGTAGAAAAGTTTTCAAGAGTTGCCCAAGCGTCCCTTCAAAAATCGTCCACATTCAATGCATCTGTTGAGAGAACCGACGAGCTCGCCGTCGGCGAACTCGATGGCACCATCGCCTGCCTTCTAGAGATATTTAATTCTGGACTCTCGGGAAAAATTCGCCGTCAGCGGCGTCGAGCTCGTCATCGGCGCCCATGATCAAATCTTCATATTTTGGTCATTTTTGCTCCAAATTCGCTCCTTTTTGCATTATTTTGCTCCAATGACCATAATTCAACATACATGTAACAAAATATCAAAATTACATTTCTTTAAAGTGAAATACCATCAAAATCAGTGTAAAATATGTATGAAAATCTCAACATATTTTTCTTTGGTCAACCTACAATTGTCCCACTTGCAGGAAAAGGTCACACAACTAATGTATTCATATGCAGGAAGACACATTGCACAACGGTAGGGGTGGTTTCAATTGTAGGTGTTGGAACATCAGTGTGACGCCTTGAAAATGCATCATCATGCATTGTTTAGAACGACATGCTGCTCCGTAGAATATTTCCCCTACTCTACGAAGTTGGCTACTACTCTGCACAGTGCTTCGTTACTCCACAAAGTTGGCCTTTACTATGCACACCGTTTCATGACTTCACAATGTTGGTCATTGTTCAACAAGAAGCCTCATTTTAATGAGCAGGGGTCGACCAACGAGAAACGATGGTGGCCAGGGATTGGTGGTCGACTATAGTTAGTGATGGTAGGAAGGAGAAGCCTTTGTCAGATCTATTTTGCAGAATACTAATCTTCAACTTCTCTTCTCAATCCTTCTGTATCTTTTAGTCTTAGTCCCCTTTCATAAAAAGGCGTAGCTATAGTTATAGAGACTAGGAGAGGCCTCAAGATAAATAAGAAAAGAATTCTGACGACTCTATATGATCACCCAGAGAGAGCACCTTGATCGGATAGTATTTTGCAGCATTTTACGGACATTTAGTTGCCTTAATGGTGTCAGAATTGAATGATCTTGGGTTCATTAGATTTTTCTCATCGCGACACTCAATTTGGTAGTAAGCTTTTAAGATTTGAAATTTGTTTAAGCTTTCAATTGTGCACTAGAAGCTTCTAAAAATAATTTAGAAACTCGATTTGGGCTTGATTTGACTCAAATTCGATCAATTTTAGTATCCTTGTACTCGTCTCATTAAATTAGCCAATTTGAATACTTTTGTTGAAATTGGACGTTTGCATTTAATTCAGGTTTGAATATTCCTTATTCAAAACATTATTTTAAGATTTGTGTTATATATATATATATATATATATATATATATATATATATATATAACGGTCGACTCAACATGTCAGATTGGTTCATGTCGGGTCGTGTCACAAGCCACTTCATGGTTATTATCGTGTCTCCGATCATAAGTTAGTCTGGTCAAACATGTTGGCATGTTGTTGATATAGTTTCACAAATCAGATGGATCACTTCAAGATGGAATGGGTTGTAGCACGGGGCCAAAGATCATGATTTATGCGACGTGGATCAGATGGTGGTGATAAAGCACTGTGCAGTTAATTGAATGGCACCCATCCCCTTGCATATGATCAATCAAGAAGATGCATTGGGCATCTAGTGTTGTGGAACGCTTGCACGATCCTCTAAATTCGCACGGGCATGCGCGGATTAGGCATAATCGGGTGGTAGGCACTGTTATTGAGGGATTCAAGTGTTTTTTTTTTTTTTTTCAAATTTTGTTCTTTTTTATACAACTTTATTGCATTTTTTTAGCCCATGTTTAGGCCAAAAAGAAAAGAAAAAATATGGAGTCTCCTAACCTATTTGTGCAATCAACTGAGCTCTCCTTTTGCATTGCTGCTACTCTCCCATAAGTCACCCTTCGTGTTTGTTTGATTAGTAGAGCCTAACTTTAAAGTCATCGATCCCACACCTCGAAGTCTCCCTACCTATTTGTGCAATTAACAGAGGTCCATTTTGACATTATTTTTTCCCACCTCAGAGTCTCTCTGCTTGTTTGTATGATCAACAGAGCTACCCTTTGGCTTTGTCGCTGCATACTCAGAGTCTCCTCCCATGTTTGTGGATTAACAGAGCTTCCCTTTTTATTATTTTTGCTCCTTTTGAAGGAGATTTTTTGTGTTGATATTATGATTTTCAAAGGAGACTTTTGTATTGCTAAAATTTTGTTATCTGAAAAATTCCATCCACATGAAAATCAGCAGAAGTACCCAAATTTTGAGAAGACGATGCCGACACATTTAAAAATAAGCTGACACTATCATCAAGAGAATGTAAGACCGAGCTTGAAAAGATCATCCACATGCTTGATGAGCTTAAACAGGATAACTCATTGATCATAACATAGAGACTTTATAAGCTTTCAATCGAGGATGCTGTCATTTGAAGAAGAGATCATAAATTTGTAGACCTTTTAATGATGAGGAGGATGTTGTATTTGTTGGCATCAATTTTTTATGTCAAATGTGTAGGGTCTCCAGATGACTAGCTCGGGTTGATTCAGTACTTACTCTTAGCATCTCATAGCTCAGGACATGCATTCGAGACATTTGGTACGTATTCAGAGCATAAAGCCAGGGTTTGGGATGATTCAGGCCCACCAGGAGAACCCGCAGTTGGATAGACTCACCTAGGACATTGAACATATTTGATATTCATTTTAGTGTTTAGGGGTCCCACTATATCCATATGGAGCCTCCCCGAAATTGAGGGATGTCATGGAGTCCTCCTACGCACGTTACACCAAAATTAGGGTTTGGAACCCCTTACCCACATCGTAGTTCAGAACGTCCATTGACGATAGATTCTACAATCAATGAACAAGCAAAATACTCATTATTGATGTTAGGTGATCATGATTTACTCATATGTGGTCTCTCATAGCTTTCGGGTTAAGAAAATCCTCCACCTAATGTATCCGACAAAAACAACATTTTCGAGGCTGGACTGGTGCCTAGGAGCTAGCCAAGAGCACCTAAGTGTATTAAAAGAGCCTCTAAGGGGCTTAAAATATGAGATAATGGAATTCTGGCGCCAATCTTTGGCACCTAAGCCACAAACTAGGCTCCTGGGCACTTAAAATACTCAAAACAACCATCTTTCCGGAGACCCGAGAAAGTAGGCGCAACCTGGGTAGCGCTTAGGCGCTAGAGCTCTGGCACAAGTGCTCCAGCCTGGGTGCCTAGCAACCCAGATCACAATTCCTAGCACCAGTGCACATCCAGGACCCATATTTCTCCTGCAATTTTCATCATTTCAGGCCTGAAATTTTTCTTTATACAACCGAAATGGCAGGGATTTCTTGTTTTTTGAGAGATATATTTAAGGGGAAGATAAATGGGTGATTAAGCCTCTTTTAAATAGGTCTAGAGATGTTGTTGAAAGGCTTAAATTAAAGTTCAGAAAATAAACACTTAAAATGAAAATATTTTTTTTTATTTTTTGATTTTTTTATATTTTTAGAAAATAAACAAATATGGATAAAAGAAAATTGGAATACAATTCTCCTAAAATAAATCTACAATTAAATAAAAAATTTTAAGTCTAAAAAAAATTTTGTTGTTTCCCGATAATGACGCCAAAAACTTGACCCAACCTGCAATTACATAATTATTTAAGTTCCAAAAGATGACAAAAAATTTGACCAAATTTATATTTGGCGGCTAGTGTATAAAATAAATATGATATAAAATTGATTATTTACTTTCACACCAGAGGTACTACGCAATTATATGTATCATTTAAAGTAATATCGAGTTTTCTTTAAAAACCCTAATGTCGAATGTCGAGCCCACAAGGAAAAAGGGAATTTATATGCTAATTTAGAAATATTTCTATCTAAACTGTAAACAAAATTTGTAAGAGAATAATATCGAACTGTTTATAACAAGGTATAAAATAAAGTTTGCTACATCTAAATTAAAGTTAAAAAGTAAGTGCAGAATTCTTGATCTACAAATATGTAAAGAAGTACAATGATAATAAAAAGTCTTTCCCCTTGTAAAGAGATTGTAATTAGTGTAGGAATCAAATGCTTAAAGATGAAAATAAGGTTTTGTGATAAATATGAGCATAACTATTCTTTACCCCCTCCCGAGTGCATAAAGAACTTTGGCTAATCTAAAGTTAAGTTCTTGATTGATATAGTTGTGCTGATTATATTTTAGCATCTCACTTCTAGATTACCCACTGACTCTCTCTATTAGGATTAACCAGACCTCATGTCCCAAACTAAAGATAAAATTGATAAAGGATCTAGCATGTCACTCTAGAATCAATAATTCTACACCCATCAAAACTTATCACCCTATCTATTTTCACTCTCCCTTAGACGTGACATCCCCTCCATTCAAAGTTTAGTGTGGTACTCACTTGTTGGTGAAATCACAGCCCTCCTGGATTTTTATATTTCGTAACAGATTTTAACATCACACAAATGGTCAATTTACAAAGTAAATTAAGGACTGGTGAAAATACCATCACAAATCTATGAAATAGAAGAAGTTTTTAAAACAGTCTAACCCCACAAATGATTACTTCTTATTTCAAGGAGAAAGAAAACAAAACTACTCAGAAAATATGAGGATAAGAAAACAAAACATTATATATATATATATATATATATATATATATATATATATACATACATATAAACCAAGTTTATAAGATAAATCATAAACAAAAATATAAATACTGTCTCAACTCTTCCCCAAGCAATCCACTAAAGTTTCCTAACTGAACTTACTCCACAAGGCTCACGCAAGACTCCACAAATACTCACAATCTCAAGGACTCACCACACTCTCACTGTGGCGGCCACATACTCTAATATGTGGTCTAACTTACTCAAAAATGAATCGGCACACAGACACACTTTTTTGGAATTCATCCCTATATATAGAGCTCTGAACATCACCAAGGGTTGCTTCAAACACCTCTTCAAAATTTGTCCAACTCATTGAATATAAAGGTTACAATTTGTGGCGCCTAAGCATCAGCCTTCTAGAAGAACCCGGGGCCTAGGTGCTAGTCAAATTTTGTACCATGGCTTCCTTAGCTCTATTTTGCTCTTTTTTATGCTTTTTTGCTCCTTTTAGCTCTTAAACTTCATTTCTTTCATCTACAATAAAAAAGAACACAAAATATATTTCTTTAAAGCATAATATCCTTAAAAATAAGTATAAAATAAACATTTAAAATATGTAATTTTAATGCGTGTCATGCACTCACATTGTCCGATTGACTATGGTGAAGTAGTTCAGGCAGTAATGCAACTTTTAAGGAAATATAATTCATGATTTGTTTCTATTAGAAGCTTCTAGGTGACAGCTAATTGTGTAAAACTAATGGAATACTAAGCGTACCTATACGCTTGAAAGAGGGAAGATAGATATATGTTCCTTATTGACACATAATTTATTTTATAATTATATCAATTATTTTACTGCTTATGTCATCATATTCATTTTATTTTTCTTTTGCAATGAAATGGATGTATGTTTAGATTTATATTTGCTTATAGATTTTCTTATTTTATCAATTTTATGGTATTTTCATCGGTTCTTAATTTACTCTATAAATTAGTCATTTTTAATGTTAAAATTCATTACGAAACATAATGACTGGGAGGGCCATGGTTTCACCCAACTAGTGAATGCCACACTAAACTTAGGATGTAGGGGAACCAAGATCTAGGGTGAGTGCAAATAAATAAAGAGATAAGATTTGATGGGTGTAAATTTGTTGTTTCTATGGTGACAAGCTAGATTCCTACCAATTTGAATTAAGGTTTCGTACCTTAACAACGGGATGTAGCCAATATAGTGGCATAGGCTGTAGGACTCTAGTAGTGAAAGGCTAGACAATTTTGATAGGTTAATCAGGATGTTAAGGAATCTATTTTAAGTTAGCCAATGTTCTTTATGCACTTGAAGAGGGTAAGGAATAAGTATGCTCCTATTTGTCACTAGATACATTATATTCTAAGCATTCAATTCTTTCACATTATCTAGGTCATTGCACTTGAAATATAGTTTTTATCATTTCAAAATTTATAAAATCAATTTATCTAGATAGGTTCATATTTAGACTTAGGTTTATATTTACGAGTAGTTTATAGAAAAACATCCTTAATCGTTATTCTATACTTAAGCCTAACAGTAGTAGACTAGAATTAGCCTAAGGGTTTCTTACCTCACTTCTTCATGGAATCGACACTCTGGTCTTAAAAGAAAATCCTACACTTCTTGAAAAGATACGTATACTTGTGTAGAACCTCCAGTGTGTAAAACATGAATAAATTTGAAATTCTATAATATATCCATTTTGCACATTAGCTGCCTAAGGAAACTGGGTCAAGATTTTGGCAATGGAATTAAATATCTAAATAATTGCGGGTCAGATCAAGTATTTTGTGTCATTACTGAGATTGAAATTGAAGTAATTACACGTGTATGTAGACACACTTTCTATGGGGCAATAAGCCACCAACCTAATTGTATAAAACAACCACCCTTCACTGATCAGGTGCAAACTCTAGCTAAATCAACTATCTTCGATCGACAAGATTGATCGACACTGCCATTGGCCCGATTGTAACGGTCAACCACCCTTCATCAATCGATCACACAGTTCAACCTGATTGACTGCTTTCGGTCTTTTTGATTGATTGATTATCTCTAGTCTAATCATGTGAATTGTCCTATCCTTCATCGATTGATCACACCCAAGGGCTTGATCGACCAGCCCCAGTCTAATCGATCATTCGAATTTTGTATGCAACATTCATTGCATGCTTTACACATTGCCTATATTAGAACATCGACACTTGCACATTCTCGTGCTCGCGTGAGCATATGACCTCACATGTTCATGATGGTCATTGTGCCTTCTAGTGACACATTACCCTGCATTTGCTTTGCAACCCCCTTGTGTCACTTTGCACCACATCACATGAGGTTTGCATTTACACTTCCCACCTTCAAATGTTTGCTAGCATATCATCGTGCATGTTTGTTACTAACATGTGTGGAGCCTTTGCACTTGAATTTGTGTCCTCACACATTTAACTTACTCACACTCACACTCTATGTGAATGGATTCCTTGCCACCAAGCCCATTAATTGTGTAATCCTATCCAAGAAAAATTGCATTTCTTCACTTTATACAACATATCTCAAGACTCTCGTAGGCATAATTTTGAGTTCCTGCCTCCTCGGCACACTCATCAGCAAGTCACTGCCTCATCAACACACTCACTCACCTAGTCACTGACTCCTCCGCACACTCACTTCTGAGTCACTGTCACCTTGGTACATGATACGCCTAAAATATATAGTATTTTTAGCCACATTTTATAGCTATTTTTGAGAGCTAGTATCTTCTCTGCCTAGCCAGTCTTCAGAACTATTCAAACTTTAAATTAACCAATGTTTTTATAGCATCTCTAGTAAGGGTAAAGAATATTACTACTCCTATTTGACACAACACAATTTGTATACTTCCATAACAGAATTCAACTACTTATTACTGACTCATAATAAGGAGAAATATATTTTTGTATTCAATGATTTTCTTTTATATAAACTCAAGTTATCTTTAGAAGTTTTATTTTTTCGTCAACATATAAAAAATACCAAAAAGGAATTAAATTTTACTTACTGTGAAAATATCTATAGTTTAAATAATTTCTTTTTAAAATAGAAGGGTTGTAGATAAATAGTGCATACTACTTATTTTTCCCGTGGGTTCGATATTCAGGTCTTAATCAAAATGTCTTATATTACTTGATAACGGTACATATAATTGCATAGTATCCCAATATATATATATATAAATTAAAATTTTAAATTCTTATTTTCTCCAGTATCAAGTTTTTGGTTTTGTTGCAAAGTAAGGAAACATAAGTGAAAAAAATCATCAAAGACATTGTTATACTGTTGCATATAAACGGTCGGGATCAGTACACTCATCCTTACTTGTGTTATATGACTTTTATGCATAACTATGCACTATTAATGTATTCATCACTAGTATATGCCCCATATATTAGTGGAAAATGTCTGTCATCTTTCGAATATTCCTATTTTATTAAGATGATCAAATCACACATGATTACTTTGCTTTTGCATGTGCATTCCCGATTGCCTTGATGATGGACCTGCCTTGTTAGACGAGTGATGCGGTAGTGAGTATTGCCTCGATGGAGCAATACTAGATACCATGTCTTGATTAATATGGTTAGGTTGTGCTAAGGTTCTAAGGGGTCTAATAAGTGCCACTTAAGCTTCTCTTTTATTAGGACCTACTATCAAAAGTAAAAAAAAACTATATATTTACTAAATTTACGTATCATATTTTCAAAATTTATATTGAAAGCACTTGTATCTTTAGCTTAGATTGCACAAAAAGTCAATTTTTCAAAAGCTTTTATAAAACCTGCAGCAAGTGTCACCTCTTAGGGTCCTTAGATCCATAAGACAGCATTAGAGCCGACGACCCCATCAAAACATACACCTGCCTTCTGATTTAACCTTGCACTCACTTAGATGTTGTGTTAGGACACTATGTTAGATGGTGTAATAGGCTAAGAACTATGATGCTTGGTAGACTTTTTCGATGCCTTGACTATATATCTATGTTGGTTTTGGTTGTTTTACCTAGGAATCACCTTTTGTAATTTGGGTGCGCTTGCATGTATACTAATTTCAAAATATGTTTAGTAGTATATTATGATGGTCTTCCTACAAGGAGCCATGCCTAAACACATTCACATGTGTAACAAGTGTTGACCTCACTTTTGGTTGACATATATTTTCTTCCTTAGAAGCCTATGATCTAGTCGTAGGACTTTTTTGTTGACTATTCCTAGAGGACTAGCAGTGGAACCCTCACCAATAAAAAATTATAAAACTTTTATATGCTCATATTAAAGTTCCACATGTTGGTTCTAACCTCTAGCACTTAATAGGTGGAATCAATATGAGGGAGCTCAAGTGGAGTCCCCATAGAACTGCTTGGCCTAAGGGTTAGCCTTGGGTGGTGTGGTCTTGGTCAGGTCTGCACATACACACACATGAAACTTTCACATTCACTCACAACCCTAACCCTAATATGCTTAACCTAGTTCCCTACCTCTATTGGAAACTCATGTGAATGGTCCCCTAAACCATTAATCTTGGGCTAGGGTTTGGCTAAGACCAGCACATGGAGGATCCCTAATGGGAGTTCCCTTGGTTTCATGGATCAAATTGAGTGAATTCATGATTAAAATTCTTAGCAAATTGCCACTAAACCTTAGATTTTCCAAAAATTACCCAAATTCTCAAAGCCTTTTCAAAATTCATTTCAAACCCTTCCAAATCACTCAAATTGACCAAAATATCCTAAAATTTCCAAAATTTCCAAAATTCCCAAAATACCCAAAAAATTGCCAAAATTACAAAAATGCCCTCCATACCCAAAAAATTCCAAAAAATCTCAAAATCTCCAAAATCACTCCAAATGTCCAAAAAATCAATTTTAACCACTAAATTCCTGCATTCCAAATTTAAATTCAAACCCAATTGAGCCAATTTCACACCTAATTTCCAATTGAAACCAAATTCAAACGTAATTGAGCCTTGCCCCAAAATTCAAAATCTCCCAAATTGAACTTCATAACTCCACAATTTCCACTCAATTGATATCCAAAACTCTTCATCACATTATCTTGGACCAATTTGAACTTTCAATTGAACCAATCCAAACCTTAGCCCAATCCAAACTCAAGTCTAGCCAAGATATTAGCCCTTCTCCAAACTTCTCATGAAAATCATCCACACCAATTAGAACAATAAATTGACCAAGATATTAGCCCAAACCCAACGTAGACCCAAGTTTAAACCCAAACCTCAATTTTGAACCTAAGCTCCAAATTTGACCAAAGCCAATCAATTTGACCAAACCCTAGTCACCATAACCAACACTCTAGCCCCATGAACTAGGCTAGATCCATTTAGCCCAACCTTGTTGAGCCATGGACCAAGGGTCCCTAGAATTAAGGGATTCCCTTCCTAAAATAACTAAACCAAGGAAAGATTTGCCATCAACCATCAAACCGCCCAACTAATCACAATTAAGGCTTTCTCTGGCTCCACTGAACCACCTAGCCACCAGCTCTAGCCTGGGAAGTCAGGCTGGTTGCCAAAAACATAAAAACTGAGGGGCCTCCTCATGGGACTAAGCCCAAATTTCACCGATCTAAGTTGGCTCATCCTAATTGATCACTTGCATCTTTCTCCCCTCCACCTAAGAAGCGAAGCTCACCACTGGCTTGACCAATTGAATGTCAGCTCCTCCTCTATTTAAACTACCCTCCTCCATGATCAAATAAGAAGTGTGCTTTAACATAGTGGAAACTTTGCCTAATTAACTCTAAACCCTTCTAGTACTCAAGGCAAGCTCCCCCTCACCATTCCAGCCTCTCCCTACCACTAAAGAAGCCTAATTTTAAAATTAAAATCCAGGGCCTTTTTTTTCATTCCAAAAAACTCCTCAAACTTCAAATTAAACTACTCCCAAGCTTCCCCAAAGCAAGAGAGGAATTTCCTCATAAAAACCCCCATATCCAGAGCACTCTAACATAGTCCTAGACCAAGGCATCCCCACCTATTGGAGAAAGTCTTCCTCAGAGCATTCATTAGAAAAAATTAACACTTCTAGGAGGTTCGCCAAACTCTACTGAAGCTTTTCCAAGCATCTGATTGAGGCTTCCCCTCTCAGACATAGGTATAGCAATTTTCCCCCAAATTGAGCTCGGTTTGGGCTTTTATAAAGAAAAGTTTGAGTTCATGGGCATGTAACCATATAAATAAGTTCGTATGGACTAGATGAAAGAGCAGGAACAAACCCCATGTGATTCCATTAAGTATCAAGCGAGATCTTAGGGTTTTAAGTGGGACGGTTCTCGGATTAGGACGATTGGGAACGATGAGCAAATGTCATCCATTTCTGCTTGTATCGTTTGGACAGCTGAGATTGGGCTAGATGGATGTATGGAACGATAAAGCGCAGACGCATGGCATTTGACTCAGGTGGCGGTGTCAAATGGTGGAGTGACGCGTGTGAGTTCGGAGCGCCGTAGGATGAGGTGGCGACAGCCACGTGAATTTTTTATTTAAATTAATTCCAGAACTTAGAGAATCCATAACTTGGTGTAGAGAAATAAAAAAAATAAAATAAAAATCCGTTGCTCAGTAAATAGAGGAGAATAATGTGGAATAAAAATAAAAAATATTTCATGTGTCTCTGTTTTTTAATTAATTAAATGCCCTCTGGACTATTTTAATTCTAAATAAATAAATAATAATCACCATGGTTTAAAATTTTAGGAGTTGATTTTTCATGTTAATATGGATGTTCTCGGATTTTTCGATGGTCAGAGAGCATCTCTAGCTTTGAAACCCTAATTTTCAAGCCTAAATGACTATGTTTGCTTAAAATAAATTTATAAATTAAAATATAAATATTAAAAATATGGTGCTTGTTTTGGTAGGTTTCCTGTGGTCAGAGGACTCTTGGAAAAATATAAATTAAGTTTTAATGTTTATGTAAATTACTATAGTTAATTAAACCAAAAAAACTCACTAAAACTAAAATAAATGAAATGATATTAAAAAAAATTTAACAAAAATGATTTCAACCTGTAAATAATAATCATCTTAACTCACTGTAAAAATTTGAAACTCATTTGAATTAATTTGATCACCAAAATCTATTTTCTAAGTAAAATGGTATTTTTTGCATTAAAATAATTATAATAAATTAACTATAATTTGGAAAATTATGAAAAGGGCTTTTTTGAGATTCTTGTTATGAGAGGCACTTAGGAAAAATAAAAAATATTTTAAAATAAATAGTTCATTTTTAGCTATATTTTGAATTAAAAATAATTAAAAATTACAAAAATATGAAAATAACCAAATTTTTTTCAAATTGTTTCTTGATCACTTAGGACCTTTTAAAATATTTTTCATAATTTTTCTGATTTAGTTATGTAATTTTAAATGTAAAAAAATGTATTTTTTTTGAATTTTTCATTAAAATAATTATAATAATTAAAATAAAAATCAGAAAAATAAAAAGTTGGTTTCTCTAAGTTCTCTAAAGTCAAGGAAATTTATATATATATATATATATATATATATATATATATATATATATATATATATATATATATAAAGTGATTTTTTAAATCAAAACATATTTTGTATTTAATTAATCACCAAAATCAATAATTAATTATAATAATTAAAAATTATGAAATTTTGTCCAAATGGTCCTCCAATAATTTAACATGAACAAAAAAACGTTACTTTAATTAACTAAATAGATTAATATTAAAAATCCTATTTTTTGAGTTAAAATAATTATATAAATTAAATAAAAATTGTAAAAATCACATTTTTTTCTCTGATATTTTAATTGGTTCATGAGTTGGTTACCATAAAAATTTTAATGTTATTTGAGTTATATTTGATGAGTTATGAAGTGAAAAACCCTAAGGGCAAAATGGAAATTTTGGATTTTGATGCCTTAAATAAAATTTAGCGTTGACCCTGGGGTAAATGTGTAATTTTGATCATAATGAACTCTTTTAGAGGTTTGACACATAAGAGTTCAAAAGGTTGAAGCCAATTTGCCACATTTTTTTGATAAGTGTAAAAGTGTAGTTTCATAAATTGTTATCACTTGAAAGTCAATCCAATTGGATGATACTAAAGTAATGGGCTTACGTTATGAAGATAATAATTCACTCATTTCAAGCCCCTAGCTGGTGATTAGATGATAACATGATCTTTTAATAAGAATATGTCTTCAAATTGACATTTCGATGATTACAAATTTGCCCATGAAATTGTTAAGGGTTTAATAGTGAGCTAGGCTTAATCCAAGATTATTTAATGAGGATTAAAAATGAAAATATAACTGATCATGAACATTTTGTAAATACTACAAGCCCAGTTTTAATGGCGGGTACAAGGTCCTTAATGACTTGAGTTTGCCCTAAGGGTACCCATTCACTTAACTTTTAAATAAACCATTAAGTGACTGTTTGATTACCCCACTGTCAGGATAGTTGAAACATCAGGTCCATTGAGCATAGGATGTATTAATTCATTAAAACTAAATTTAAAGTTTGGGGTGATCAATTGAACAATAAGATAGTTTTAAATAAAATCAAAACGTTTCAAAGGGTTCTAAGAGCTTTTAGGGATTGTTCGTCAAACACTTTTATGATTTTTTGGATATTTTGAAGGACAATTGGACTTATTATACAATGTTCCAGGAAATCATTCATTAAAACCTTAATGACCGACCAAGTTATGAACTGAGGTTTGGTACCTACACCTTCGACTGGTCTTCTTATTTTTTATTCTTGCAACTTATTTAAATATCCTTTAAAATTATATATGTTGCAAGTCCTAACATTTTAGTGGGAGCACCGTGAAGATGACAGGCACTCCTTTGCTGTTTTGTTTACTTTCTATCATTTCATTACTGCAATTTACTACTGCTTCTACATACCATACATGCTTGGTTGATAAAATGAAGACTTTTTAAAATTAGAAAAATATTCAAAATTAAATTAAACTTTTTCAAAGGTACCTTTGAAATACAATGTCATAACATGCCCTTTTGAATTTACGGGAGTCCCTCAGATGAGGTAACTATGGTTACTAACAAGATCTCCCCAGTTTAAATGAGCCTTACAACTCATTTAAGTTAAGTAAATTCAAAAGAAAATAGTTGTAACGAAACGAGGGAACCGTGGGATCCTAACTAGTGTCGCTCTGATCAATTTTAACCCCCCTCCATAATGATTGAACTAAACTTATCATTTAAACTTTTGAACCTTAGACTTTAGGACTGCTACTTTGCCGAGAAGCTTGGAGCTAACTACAAAGGCAACCTTCTACAATAGCAAGTAGATCTATAACAACAATCTCTTTTTTAGAATTAAACAACAAGCCATAGGATTTTGAAGTTATTTTCCTAGTGCAACATAAATCCTCACTTTATCTTTAGGCCTTTGCACAACCATGTTGTACAATTTAAGCCCTAACTCATTTTAGGACTTTGAGGTTGCGTTCGTTATGACATAAATCCTCCAATCTTCCAAAATATTTGTATGATTATGTCATACAAATGTAAGCCCTAAATAATAATAATTGATAGAATGAAATATTCAATAATTTCCTTCTTGAAATTGCAGTCAAACCATAGGATAGCTTGGGAAGTCTATGAGGTTGTCCTCAGGATCTATGAAAACCCCTAGTTTTCTCCTTTTGGATTCCACAACAATTTTCCAAATTTGAGTGTTTCCCATTTGACACTTCTTGGTTTGATCTTTGAAAAGTCCTATCCTTTGAAATTCTTGGAGACAATACTTTCTAATCTAAATCGAGAGTTTTCTTAGGTGACATCGGTTACTCAAGAAGTAATTAACTATAGGGGCTTGCATATCAGACGGATGTCATAAATTTTGTAGTTTATTTAATGGAGCCTCACAGATAAGTGATATGTCTATTTCCTGGGATATATTTGTCATTTGTAGTGTTGTGCTCGTTTATCTAAACAATTGTCTATATGAGATAGGTTCGATCTCGTATTTCAAAAATTAAAACATTACTTTTCAAAATTAAAATACTATTTTTCTAAAAATTAAATTTACATGTATATTAAATTAAATCAAAACCACACCTTGAAGCTTGAATTTTTAATGATCGACAACAAGGAGGACCACGTAATGATTATGGCTAACACTTTTCTATAGGTGTTGTTAATCTCCTCCCACCATAAATGGATCATATACGTTGCATGTAGGTTACTTTTTCTAGCAAAATTTTTTCCATGAAAGTAGAGTTTTTTTTACTTTTCCTATGTACTTTTTAGAGTCCTTAAGAGAGTCCTGCATTAGAAATAAGGTGTAGAAACAGGTTATGAGGTTTAATATGGGCAAAAGCACATGATTGGGACTAGAAGATGTTTGTTGGTGTGTCGTACCTTAATTCTATATCTTATTAATGTATAGAATTAGGATTGAGCATGTACTTATGCAGTGTCTGTACCTATGCAACGTACTTATGTTGTGTTCTTTTACAGTCCTTAGGAGAGTCCTATATTGGAAATAAGGTACAGACACGAGTTATGAGGTGCCAGATGAGCAAAACCACATGATTGGGAGCAGGACATGTTTGCATGTGTGCAGTACATTACTTCTATATCTTATTAATTTATAGAATTAATATTGAGCATGTACTTATCCAGTGTCTGACCACATTTTTCTGTCTTTGAGATATATTGCTGACCTAACGACACCAACCTTTTATTATTTTGAATTTGGCTTGCTTGATTGTTTTCATTACAAGCATGTGTTCTTGAAATTGGCTTCGCCTTTTTTAACCTATTTATGAGGCAACCCTCCTTTTTGAAACTCTATATTATTCATCACTTAAAATGTAAGCAGAACTCCTCTAATTGAAAATATTTTTGGTCACTCCCTGATCCTGTACTGCTTATATGCAACACTATAATAATGTCTTTGATGATATTTTTCACTTATATTTCCTTTGTAACAAAACCAAAAACTTGATCCTGGAGAAAATAAAAATTTAAAGTTTTAATATATATATATATATATATATATATATATATATATATATATATA
>NEWO01002925.1:0-16401 GCA_003013225.1 Phalaenopsis aphrodite
TTTTTTTTCAAATCAAAATCATATTTATTTGTAGCACATTTGAGAAAAAATAAAATTCAAGTTTTAGAAATTATTTTTCATCCCAACAAACTTAAATTTTTAATAGGATAAAACATTTTAGCATCATATTTCTATAGGCAGAAATGAAAACTAAAAATAACATGCTTACAAGAATTTTTACATCCTAAATATACAAGTACAAAACTTAAAAACGGGAGTAAAAATTAATTGATCAAATTTTAACTTATCTTAACATATTGAGATTCATTAGTCTTCTATGTAGTGTAGGATAACATAAAAGCAAACAAACACACTAACAGAAATTCACAACTGTAACATAAAGAAAATAGCTAGTAGTAAATTAAAAATTTTAAACAGGAAGTTCTTAAGTGAAAGTTAGTAATATCCTAAACCTTCCTAATATTTAGGATTAAGTTCAACACAAACTAACAAAATAAACTTGGCAACACAGTTAATACAATCACTACCACAAAAATAAAATAAAATTGCTCACAATAACATAAATACATCACAACAGTATCTAACAGAACTAAACACAAACAATAGTAGCAGTCTAAATAAGTACAACATAAAACAAATCAATAGTTCAATACAACTATACCACATAAAGTTCACAAGTAAAAAAGTAAACTACTCATTATTAGTCCTCCTCCTCCTCATCATCACTATCATGACTATTCCAAAAAGCTATAGGTTCATATGAAGGATATTATGGATGAAGAAAAAATACACTTTGGTCACCCCTAATAAGAAATTTTTCATCATAGTTAATGTGTCTCCACATATAACCATCCATATGATCTACAAAATTCTTCAAATTTTATACCTTGTTCATGGTATAATTGATGTTATATAACATCTTTTGCATTAGTTGAGCCTACGAATCAGAACTAGAAGCTTGACCTTGTGATGTGGATGCACATGAGGTAGAAACATAAGAAGTAGAGACACCTGAACTTTTAGAAAATCCTCTTCTCCAGCCAAATATTGAATGTTGTGAATAAAATTTCACATTAACACTTGTGATAGGTTTTAAAGACTGTAGTATCTCCTCCCAACTATTGAATCTAACACCATCTTGCTTACATAAGTAAAAAATTAAGGATGTGAATCCCAAACTTGTAGTAGTGGCAGCGGTAGCAGAACTGATGATAGTCTGATATATCAAAGATCCAATGTTAATTGGCTTAAACTGTTGAATGCAATAGTTCAAGGTAGATTTATCTCTGGTAACTTCACTGAGGTGGTTGGTTGGGAGCAGACGAGCCAAAATAAAGTAGTGCCACGACTTTGTTGTGGCATCTAGCTTTGACATAGGGAAGTTGACTCTTCTTTCATTTTTTATCTTCAAAAGTCCTCTTCCCAAAGTCAATGAAGATATGATCTCCTCAGACTCCTCCTCAGTCGGATTATAATTCAAATAAAAACACAATACACTAGGGGGCAGCAAGTAAAACAAATTTATTACCTCAAGAGAGAAAGGCACTGATTTTTCTCGAACCATGACCTAATCATCTTCAGCTTCAGGGAGATTCTCATAGAACTCTCAATCTACATAAATTACAGTTACAATAGAAAAAAAAACAAAATTGTTCCCACTGTCGGAATGATTAAACCTTCCACTGCTCCACCTGAATTTTTGAAACATCGCTCAGAAATCAGTTTTCTTGATTACAGTGCTTCAACATATCTATCTTGAGCTTTCGAGCTAACAAACTTGCTTGAATCGAAATGAGATTTCCCTTTACTCTACTTCATTCTTGGGGCCATTTCTAAAATCACATAAAATTCACAATAAATCCTAAATTCAAGACTAAATCATTAAACTCAACTTCTAAAAGTTTAAACTATCATTTTTATGTATTTTCAATAGGTTTTTCTCAAATTTTACATGCATAGAGAATTTTTTATAAAATATCCAATGTGCTCAAATTGCATGGTGAAAATCAAAAATTTTACATAGAAGTGAAGCTCTTACCTCAAGAAGATCAAATCTAGCAAATTTGGCTTGATTCCCCAATGAAATCTTCACTCTAGAAGAAACTTTAAATCCACAATCGCAAACTCAAAGAGAAGAAAACGGTGTCAAGGGTCAAAAATGGTGATTTTCAGCTTAATTTTTTACCTTTAACCATTTGCAAACTAGTTTAAGTGAACTGGCATTTAAGCACGACTGGTTTGGCACTTAGGTGCTACCTCTTGAGTTAACCAACACTTAAGCATTGGGTTTAGGCGCTTAGGCACAAGTGCACAAATTTTGATATTCTTGAATTGAAATGAAAGTCACATCTAGCCTAAGTTAGCCACCCCTAAATGGTCTTATAAATCTTTAATTACTATTTTATTCCCCTTCAACTCTCCTCTTTCTCAAAATTCACAAATTTTCACTAATTTGATTCAACACAAAATTTTTAACACAAACAAACATTTATATTAATTTACAAACAAATACAAACACTTGTGATACATAATTTCTCAATCCAAAGAGTCATGGATGAGATAATTCCTAAGCACAAACTTTAAACGTTAAACAAACTTAGCATTAAAAATCTTAAAACAAACTTAATACTAACATCACAGCACCAATACAAATAAACACTAAACTTAGAACATAATTCCATTCTACTTTTTGCCTTTCATTTGTCTCTCTTAGGGTATTTGGAATATAAATCTAATAGAACAAACAGTGGTTAAGAACTCTAGTTGAGTCTTCCTCAATCCATCTGTTCTTCAAGTATATAGCCTTGATTGCTTCTTCTATAAAACTTGTAAGGCTAAATTGCATCTTAAGTTGCCATCCAATATGCTCCAAATTTTATTAGTCTCATTCACTTTTTCTTCAATTGAAGGCACTCCAGCCTCAATTTTTGCTATCTTCTCTAATATTCCTTCTATATTAACGACCAGGAAATCGTTGTATAACTTTTGCGTACTTTGACTAACAGACTTCTTCTTCATGGCTTCCTCCTTCTTCTTCATATCAATCTTCCAAGAAGACATTATTCCAAGATCTCTCACTCTTCACTTAGACTTTAGGGTGAAAATTAACGTGGAGTGAGAATTCTCTTCATACCTAACTATTTATAGACTTTGAACCAACCTAAAACTACTACAGACATTCTCAAACTACAAACCCACGTTAAAACCCACTAAACCACATTTAAATCTTCAAGAAATGTTACTTATCATGTTTAGTTAATTTTTGTGCTTAAGTGGCAGTGTTTAATTTAACACAGGTTAACTTAACGTCCAAATAGTCATTCTAACATGTCTAAGTTATCTTTTAAGGTTTTAGAATCATTACTAAATCATTATATAATATAAATAATACCAAATTTTTTCTTAATCAAACACAACAACATAACATTAAAAACAGAAACACACTAATAACCATGGGTTGCCTCCCATAAAGCGCTTGGTTTAACGTCATCAGCCCGACTTAACTAGTGCATATTCTAGTTGACCTAACAACATAAGATCATTTAACTTAAGTTGATCCCATAAAAAGTAGGGTTTCAGCCTGTGACCATTCACTTTGAATACTTTCATAGTTTTAGAATCACTGATATCCATAGCTCCATAAGGATAAACTTTTATCACAACAAATGGGCCCATTCACCTGGACTTAACTTTTCCTAAAAAATAATATTAACCTTGCATTATATAGTAAAACTGGTTGCCCTGACTCAAACTTTTTAGTCAGAATCCTCTGATCATGCCACATATTCATATTTTCTTTATAAATCTTGACACTCTCATAAGATTCATTCCTTATCTCTCAAGCTCATTTAATTGCAATAGTATTTTCTCACCAACATTTTTTATATTATAAATAAATCCATTAATAACCCAATATGCTTTATGCTCAACTCCAACTTGTAAATGACAAGCTTTCCCAAATATGAGCCTATATGGGGACATTCTTATAGGAGTTCTATATGCAGTCTTATAAGGCCACATAACATAATCAAGTTCGACTGACCAATCTATTTTTGTTGGATTCACAGATTTTTCTCATATTTTGTTAATTTCATGATTGGATAATTCAGTCAAACCACTTGTCTGAAGATGATAAGCAGTAGCAATTCGATGTTTGATATGATATTTCTTTACTAATGTCTCCATTATAACATTTTTAAAATGACTTACCTCATCAGTTATGATTACTCTTAGCATCCTAAATCAACAGAATATATTTGTTCTAAAAAATATTGCAACACTTTGAACATCACATTAAGGTAAAGCAATAGCTTCTATTTATTTGGATACATAGTCTACTGTTATCATTATATACAAAGTTTTGAAAGATGGTAAAAATGGTCCCATGAATTCTAATCCCCAAACATCAAATATCTCCACTTCCAACACATAATTGAGGAGCATAGTATTTCTCCTAGAAATATTGCCTACTCCTTGACATCGATCACAAGCTTTAGTATAAGCATTAACATCTCTAAAGATTCTAGGCAATTAAAATCCAAATTGTAAAATTTTGTATGATATTTTATCAACACAAAAATGTTCCCTAAAACTAGAATTATAATATTTTTGGATAATTTTATAAGTTTCTTTAAAAGGCACACATCTTCAAATAATTAGATCCTTCCCTTATTTATATAAAAATGGGTCATCCAAAAAATAAGTCTTAGCTTCAGATAAAAATTTTTTCTTCCATTTTGTATAATAACACTAACAATAAAGTTCACAATGTCGACATACCATGGAACACGCCACTCATTAATACTGAACAATTATTCATCTAAAAAATGTTCATTAATTTTTTTTTTCAAAACAGAGTGATTTTTCTAATTTAAGCCTGAACAGTTGATCATCAATTTGATTCTCAACTCTTTTTTTATCTACTATCTCAAAGTCAAATTCTTGCAAAAGAAGAATCTATCGTATCAATTCTAATTTTGCATCCTTCTTTTTCATCAAATATTTAATATCAAAATGATCAGTATGTACAACACATTTTATTTCAATTAAGTATGATCTGAATTTATCAAAAGGATATGATATTGCTAATAGCTCTTTCTCAGTTGTGGTATAAATAATTTGAGCTTCATTAAGAGTTCTACTAGCATAGTAAATAATTTTGAAAATCTTATTATGCAACAACTTCACTAGCATAATCACTAGCATCACACATTAATTCAACAGGTTTTGTCCAATCTGGTGAAACTATAATTAGTGCAGTGACTAATTTTTCTTTTAATAGCTCAAAAGTTCTTAGGCACTCTTTATAAAATTAAAAATTACGTCTTTTTCAAGAAAATGGCATATAAGCTTAGAAATTTTTGAAAAGTTATTAATATATCAGTTGTAGAATCCAGCATGTCCTAAAAAACTTCTAATTTTCTTGACATTTTTTGGGTAAAGTAAATTAGCGATCACTTGATTTTTTTGCAACGTCTACTTCCATACCATTTTCTGATATATAATGTCCTAAAATAATTCCTCTTGCTACCATTAATTGGCATTTTTCTTAATTAAGAACTAAATTTATTTCTTCATAGCACTTAAGAACTGTTGATAATTGTTTTAAACATGATTCAAATGAAGTTCCAAACATTGAAAAATCAGCCATAAAAACTTGAATTCCTTTTTCAATTAAATGACAGAAAATAGCCATCATACATCTTTAAAATCTAGCACGGGCAATACATAAACCAAAGGGCATTCTTATAGAAGAAAATGTACCATAATGATTGGTAAAAGTTATTTTCTCTTAATCCTCATGAGATTTTTATATTTGGTGATAGCCAATATATCCATCCAGAAAACAGAAGTATTTGTGCCTAGCTAGTCTATCCAACATTTAATTTAGAAAGGGCAGTGGAAAATAATTTTTCTTAGTGGCGAGATTTAATTTTCTATAATCAATACATATTTCCCACCCTGTGGATTTTTTTATTGGTATTAACACATTTTGTTCATTCATAGTTATAGTCACTTCTTTTTTAGTAATGCAGTGAATTGGACTAACCAAAGCAATATCTGAAATAGGGTAGATAATTCCAACATCTAACCACTTTAAAATTTCATTCTTAATAATTTTCTTCATAATAGGATTTATTCTCCCTTGAGGATCAGCTATGGCTTTGCAGTTCTCTTCCATATGAATTATATGCATACAAAATGAAGGATTGATTCCTTTAATATCAACAATTGTCCATCCAAAGGCTTTCTTATAATTCTTCAAAGTTTTCATTAAACTCTCTTCTTCTTCTGTAGTTAAATTTGAGGAAATTATAACCGAAAATGTTAAGGAATCATCTAAAAAGGCATTTTTTAAATGTTTAGGAAGTAACTTCAATTCAGGTTCAAGAAGTTTTTCAATCGATGGGCAAAAAGATTTATCTTTTCTGTCGTGTCCAAAACTTCAAAACTTTCTCTAACATAATTCAAATCTTTCTTATAATAATCTTCAAATTATTCTAATTCACCTTCTTTCTCGTGTTCCAACTTTTTCACTTCAGATTTCTCTTTAAAAGTTATTTTGAAATGACATTCACTCAGACATCTTATTGCATCCATTCTGTAACATTCATCATCTTACCGTTTGCAGGATATTTCATTAATTTTAAAATATTAAATGTAACTGTTTGATCATGGACGCACATAGTTAATTCCCCTTTCTGCACATATATCATTACTTTTCCTGTTGCCAGGAAAAGAATCCCGAAATGATAGGCATCTCCTTATTTTTCTCCATATCTAAAACATTGAAATCAACATGAAAGATAAATCGATCCACTTTCACTAAAACATCTTCTATAACTTCCTTAGGATATGTTATTGAACGATCTGTTAACTGCAGAGTTATAGTAGTAGGAGATATTTCTCCTAATCCCAATGCTTTAAATATTGATAATGATATAAGGTTAATATTTGCACCTAAATCATATAAAGCTTTCCCATAAAATCTGTCTCCTATTGCACATGGAATTGTAAAACTACCAGAATCTTTAAGCTTTTTAGGAAGCTTTTCTGAATTATAGCACTGCACACCTCACTAAGTGCAACAATCTCATTATCTTCGAACTTCCTCTTTCCATTAAGAATATCCATTTTTGTATTTTTTTATTTTTTTTAATTTTTCTAAGAGCTCTTTCTAATTCAGAATCGTAGGGCACTAGTCCTTTAGAACCTGAACTACACACACATTACTACAAAATAACATAAAATAAAATCACACAAACAAGAACTTATATAAAAATAACATTGCAATATTCATATAATAAATCTAAAAGTTTAAATAAAACTTTCTAAAAATAGAAATTTTCTTTCTAAAATTTCTTCAAAAATAATTTTAACCTCTCCGGCAACGGCGCTAAAAACTTGGTTCCGATTTTATATGACACTACGATATATGCAGTTATAATTTTAAATTTTTCCTTATATTTTTTTCTTCACAATGATGCCAAGAAATTGACCTCAAAGTAAATAAGAATGCAATTATTATACTTAAATATGGGATACTACGCAAATATATGTATCTTTATCAAGTAATATAAGACTTTTAAATTAAGCCCCAAATATCAAACCCACACGGAGAATTTCTATCTTTAAAAAATTCAGAAGAAATTAGATAATAAATTCTACTTTGTAATATATTATTACTCAAACTATAGATGTTATAATAGGAATTAAAATTTGATTCATTTTGGTAAGTTTTTACAATTGAAAATAAAGAAAGGAACTAACTAAATTTAACTAGATATTTGTAAGATGAAGGCAATATAAATAAATTAACTTTTTCTTTAACATGAATCAAAAACAAGTATAGGAACTCTTTTGTGGAAGTATTCAAATTGTGTTGCGTCAAATAGGAGCATTAGTATTATTTACCCTTACTAAAGATGCTTAAAATAACATTGGCTAATTTAAAGTTTGAATAGTCATGAAGATGGGTTAGGTAGGTGATACACCAAAGTAATATACTATTTAAGTACATATTTTTTGCTTATTTTGGTGTTATTTCACTTTAAAGAAGGGTATTTTCATGTTTTTGTTGCAAGTATATCATTTTTAGGCATTTGAAACAAAAATGGAAAAAAAGACAAAATTTGGAGACAAAACAACAAATTTTGGGATTCTGGCGCATGATGCGCCAGATCAGCGCATGATGCACCGTTTGACAGAGAACTGGCGTATGATGCGTGAGTGACGACTTTTTACAAATTGAGGTCGTTTGAGAAAAAAATTAATCAAATTTTCAAATGGACTCTTGTTCTACACACATATTGGAGTAATTTAATGCATCTAGACACTTTGAAAGGTTCTTTTATGAATGTATACATCTCTTGGATCAAATGACAAATCTTTTGAATTCAAAAGAGTTGACTTTTGGAGAAAATTTTTGGAGAGAATTTTGAATTCTTTTTCAAAGGAGGAAGCCAAAAATAAAAGAATAAGACATCAAAGACTTAAAAGAGAGTTGAAGGGGGGACGAGAAAGGAAGAGAGAGAAAGTTGGCCTAAAAGGCAAAAGAAGAGAAAATGAGATTTTCTTCTAGGGTTGTAAGAGGAGAAGGAAAGTGAGAGATTTCTTTTTCATTACACTTTTAAGAGAGAATTGGGTGATATTGTAAAGAGAAAAAGGCTTGCAGAGAACTTCTAGATATTGCAAATGGGTAGTCAATTACAAAGTCAAGAAGTTGCTAGCATTAGACCTCCAGGAACAATGCATAGTAATGTTGAAGTAAATCCTTATAATACAAACAAAGAGAAAATTAAAGCTATTCAACTGAGAAGTGGAAAAGAATTAGAAAACAGTGTTCAACAAGAAGTTGAAGTTGAAAAAGATGATGTGGAAAATGAAAGATCTGGTGAAGATTTTCATTTTGAATCAGAAAGTCCTATTAAACCAATGAAAAATACTGTAGAAGGATCACCACCTCCATTTCTTCAAAGATTGAAGCAGTAACACAGAGATAATCAATTTTCAAATTTTTTGGAAAATTTGAGAAAATTAATGATAAACATTCCATTTGTTGAAGCTTTGGAAAACATGCCAAGCTATGTAAAGTTCATGAAGGATATACTTAATAAGAAAAGGAAGATTGTAGATAATGAGACTGTTGCACTCAGCAAAGAGTATAATGCTATAATTCAAAAAAGCTTCATGAAAAACTTTAAAAAAATAGAAGTTTTACAATTCCTTGTGCTATTTGCAAATGATTTTATGGGAGCCGGTATTAATCTTATGTCCTTATCCATTTTCATAAGGTTGGGCATAGGAGATATTTCACCTACAACTGCAACTCTTTAGTTAACTGATCATTCGATTACCTATCCTAAAGGAGTTATAGAAGATGTTTTGGTAAAAATTGATAAATTTATCTTTCCTGTGAACTTTATTGTATTAGATATGGAGGAAGATAAAGAAATTACTATCATTTTAGGAAGACCATTCCTAGCCACTAAAAAAGCTTGGATAGATGTGCAGAAAGGAGAAATAATTATGGGAGTTAGTGATCAAGAGGTTACATTTAATATTGCAAAATTAATGAGATACCTTGTAAAAGAGAAAGAGATTGAATGCTTCAAAATGGATATTAATGAATATTTAAGCCATGAATATTTCAATAAGACTTTTGAAAGAAAATTTTAAAAAGAATATATGGAATATCAAGATGAGGATAAAATTCAAGACGAATCTATGGCATTGTATAAAGAGGATTTGGACTATGTTAAGGAAAAATTTGAAATGTTAGATCCTAGAGAATGTAACAAGAATTTGATTACATCTATTGAGAAACCTCCTGAACTAGAACTGAAGACACTTCCTACACATTTGAAGTATGTAATTTTAGGATATTTATCTACATTACCTACTATATTATCCTCAGAATTAACTGATATGCAAGAAAAAAAATGGTTATAAATTTTGAAAAGATATAATAAAGCTTTTGGATGGTCATTAGGTGATATTAAAGGAATCAGTCCTTCAATTTGTATGCATAGAATCTTATTAGAAGATCAACATGAACCAAGAGTTGATCCTCAAAGGACATTAAATTCTAGGATGAAAGAAGTTGTGAAGAAAGAAATTTTAAAAATGGTTAGATGCTGGGTAAGTCCAATTCACTGTGTTCCAGAAAAAGGAGGTGTGATTGTAGTGACAAATGAGCATAACAAATTAATATCAACAAGACAAGTCATTGGTTGGCGAATCTGCATAAATTATAGAAAATTAAATTCTACCACCAGAAAGGATCATTTTCCTTTAACCTTTTTGGATTAGATGTTGGATAGATCGGTTGAGCATAAACATTTTTATTTTCCAGATGGATATACCAGTTATCAACAAATACATATTGCTCTAGAGGATTAAAATAAAATAACATTTACTAGTCCTTACGGAACTTTTGTTTTTTTGGTGAATGCCCTTTGGATTATGTAATACACCTGCAACATTTCAAATATGTATGATGTCAATTTTCAGTGATTTGATTGAAAAAGTGATTGAAGTCTTTATGGATGATTTTTCTATATTTGGAAATTCATTTCAAATATGTTTAAATGATTTAGAGAAAGTTCTGGAATGTTGTAAAAAGATTATTCTCGTATTGAACTAGGAAAAATGTCAATTTATGATTACAGGAGGAATTATGCTTAGGCATAAAATTTCAAAAAATGACATGGAAGTAGATTCTGTAAAAATACATGCTATATTAAACCTAGCTTCACCTACTACAACAAGAGGAGTTTGGAGCTTTTTAGGACAAGTTGGATTTTACATTAGACATAATAAATATTTTTCAAAAATTACTAAGCATTTATGCCAACTTCTGGAAAAAGATACAAAGTTTGACTTCAATCAAAATTGCCTTAAAGCCTTTGCAAATTTAAAGAAAAAATTGATCACTAATCCTATAATTATTTCAGCTGATTGGGAGAAACATTTTGAATTAATATGTGATGCTAGTGATTATACAATTGGAGTTGTTTTATGGCAGAGATATGATAAGATTTTTAAAGTCATATATTATGATAGTAAGACTCTTAATGATGCTTAGATTAATTACACCACCACTGAACGAGAATTATTAGCTATTGTGTATCGTTTTGATTGATAAGTTTAGGTCATATGTGACTGGAGCTAAATGTTTTGTGCATACTAACCATTCGACTATTAAATATTTGATGCAAAATAAGGATGTTAAACCAAGATTAATTAGATGGGTACTTCTGATGCAAGTTTGATTTTGCAGTAGTCGATAGGAAAGAGATTGATAATCAAATTATTGATCATCTTTCTAGGCTAGAACAAGAAGAAATACTTGATTTAGAAAAAAGAAATTAATGAAACTTTTCTTGATGAACGACTTTATGTTGTAAAAGGATGCGAAATACCGTGGTATGTCGATATTATAAATTATATTATTAGTGTTATTTTACCATATGGACTGACAAAATAATAGGAAATGAAATTCATTCATGATACAAAATCTTCTTTTTGGGATGATCAATATTTATGTAAACAATACAAAGATTTAGTGATGAGACGATGTGTGCCTTACAAAGAACTTCAGCAAATTATCCAAAAATGTCATGATTCTGAAGTTGGAAGACATTTTGGGAATGATAGAACTATTCATAAAATTTTACAATCAAAATTTTTATTGGCCTACTCTATTTAGGGATATTAATATATATATATATATATATATATATATATATATATATATATATATATATATATATATATATATTATTCAAAAAGAAATGAAATGTCTCTAAATTTTAATTTAGAAATTGAAATTTTTGATGCATTGGGATTGGATTTTATGGGACCATTTATACCCTCATTCGGATATATATATATATATATATATATTGCAATGGATTTTGTTTTAAAATAGATTGAAGCAATTTCTTTACCTCGATTTGATGCTCGAAGTGTTTCAAAATTTTCAATTAAAAATATTTTTATAAGATATGGAATGTCTTAAATAATCATTACCGATGGAGGATCTCATTTTAGAAATGCAACAGTTGCAAGATTGGTGAAAAAAAAACATAATGCAGAAAATTGTACCTGCTTATCATCCCCACACTAGTGGTTTAGCAGAAGTATTTAATCGTAAAATTAAGAAAATTTTGGAAAAGGGAGTTAATCCTAATAAAATGGATTGATCTACTAGATTAAATTCTGCATTATGGGCATATAGAACAGCCTATAAGACACCTATAAGAATGTTCCCATATAAATTAATTTTTAAGAAGACCTGTCACTTGCTAGTTGAATTGAAGCATAAAGCTTATTCGGCTAAAAAAGAATTTAATTTCAGATTGAAAGAAGCTCGAAAGATAATAATAAGAGAATTTGAACCTGGATAGAAAGTTTTATTATCTAATGCAAGATTATTTCTTAGAAAATTAAAGTATAGGTGGAAAGGGTCATTCGGAATTATAAAAGTCTATCCCTATGGGCCAGTTAATATTGAAGTCCCCAAGATTAAAAGAATATTTAGAGTAAATGGGCACAAAATGAAATCATATTTTGATGGTAAAAGACCAGCTTTTAAAGGGACTGTAATGTTGGGTCACCCAGAATAAGACTAGGAATGTCAGACTGACGACATTAAACCAAGCTCTTTGTGGGTGGCAACCCATATGTATCATTATTTAATTTGATTTTAAGTTTTTTATTTAAAATATTTTACTTATATTTATGTTTAGGTCTTTATGTAGTACGTGCATTTGATAAAATATTTAGAAACATCTTTATTTGCCTAATTTTATGAAAAAATTGAGAATTTATTGGATCGAAATCAAAATGGCGAAGTTCTTGGAATTGGAGCATGATGCGCTAGATTGGCGCATGATGCACCACTTTCTAGAGAGTTGGCGCATGATGTGCCACTGTACCGAAAATGACTTGAAACAGTTAAAACGGTGGTTTTTGGTGGTTTTTGGCGGGCTCTTTTCCATATAACTCCTAAAAATTGACTTCAAAACATATTTTAGGGGGGGGAAATGAGGTAAGTGTCTCCACTTTTCAAATTGTATGGCTTTACACTTTAAATACTCCGCCAGATTTGGAATTTTCAACTTGATAAAGTTCAATAATTTTAATGCGCAGAAGTTACATGATTGAGTTCTAGTGAAGAAGAGGCTTATCAGAGAAAGGGGATTTGTGAATCAAGGATTCAACACGCCGAATACTCGAGTAGAAGAGACTATTGCGCAGAGGCGCTGAGAAGTACTTTGCTACACTATTTCCGCTGTCGTTGTTGTTGTAGTAAAAGAATTTTATGCAAATCTTCATCGGATCAACCAAGGAATGATCTACGTGCAAGGCAGGTTTGTGCAGTTCACTCCTTCAAGAATAAACGAGATGTTTATAATTGAAAATGTACCTATCTTCCATTATGCAAACTTTACCCCTACAAGAGAGAATATGAATGAACTTTACTGCTACCTACTGATCAAGATGTGAATTGGGAGGCCAGAGATGATGGAAATGTACATTTTCCCTCGTTATTTTTAAATACAGTTTCAGAAGCCTGACTCTTCTTCATTGCATCAAAAATACTGCTCACCATGAAAATTAGTAAGGTAACTAAGGAGAGTGTCATTATGAACTACAGTATTCAAACTGAAAAACCTATTGATGTTGGAACTATTATTGTGAAATTTGTTTTGGGTTTGATTGTGAATGGATCTGCAACTGGGCTGAGATATCTATCCATTATTTTCCTATTGTGCGGTCAATCGCAAATACCTTCTGAAAGTTGGTAAAAAGTGCTACTTCCTTGGAAGCCAATGAATCCATAAGTCTATTGCAACTGTATTGGAAAGGGAGATGAAAATGATATGAATGTACTGATGGATCAAGGATCTTAGAATTCATCACTTGTTCAGCCCTACTACAATTCGAGTGCACTTTCAAAGAGAATCGAGAAGATAGAAAAAAGATGTGTAGAATCTAATGCATGTGATTGGGAATATTACTGAAATGTTGGATCATCTAGATTGGAGACTAAAAGAACATTTTAAACATACAGGGTGTATAGAAGATGGTTTGGTACGTATGTTCAAGAAACATACTTGGATTGAGGAGAAAATTCAACTAATGAATTTCCATATCGACCATTCTACAACTTGTATGTGCACTACCAATTGATGAGAGATATCCAAGAGGACGAGAGCGGAGAAGATGTTTGAACTTAATTTATGCAAGGAACTTTTGTTTAGTATTGTTTGTTTTAGTTATTTTGTTGTGTTGGATTGCATTTCCTTTCTGAAAACTACCTATGTTTATGTTTTGAATTTTGATGTTTGGATTTTAGTGTTATGATGTTGGTTTGCTCTAGAACACTAAATTTAATGTTTGTTTACTTCAAAAATGTTAGTTTGTAAAAGCACGGATTTTATTTATAAATGTGAGTTTTGTGTTGTTTGTGAAAGTTTGGTGTTAGTGTGAGCTTTAATTATGCTTAGAAAGGTTTATTTGAGTCAAAGAGAGGTTGACATAAAGTGGTACAGAGCAGATTTCCACATAACCAAAATTTGGTGAATTTAAGCTCTGGCGCATGATGCGCCATATTGGCACATGATGTACTGATTTACAAAGCCTTGGCGCAAGATGCACCAAATTGGTGTGTGATGCCCCAAAGGTCTGAACAAACAAACCTCATTTTCACAGCTTAAGTCGTTTACTACCTCAAGACCTTAGTTTAGGGCACACATTGTGGGCAAAAAATAAGGATTCGGAGGCTAAAAGCCATAGAATTGATCTTTGCTTAGTAAGAGCTTCACTTTAACTTAGAAATTTTTTATTTTCACCATGGATTTGGAAGATCTAAAATTTGAGATTTTTAATGAAAAAGCTTGAAGATAACTCATGGTGAAAAGTTTCTTACCAAATAATTTTGCTTGAGGAGTAAGATTTTTTATTTGCCAATTATTTTGAAATTATTTAGATTTTTATAGAATTTTCAAATGGCTCCCGAGTTAAGAGAGGAAGGCCATCTGAAGATTTTGATGATACTTAAATGTAGACAAGACAAATGATCCAAGAAAGGGCATTTGCAAACCCGGGTGGCAAGATTGAGAGACTAATTCTTGCTAGGAGCTGGGAAAGATTTTGATACTTCACTGCCATAGCAATTGTCCCGATGGCTTGGGTGTTTTATGTAAACCTAAGGTTCACTGCTGAAGATCACATCTTGGTGAGAGGTAAGCAGGTCAAGTTTACTGCTGAATGGATCAATACTTTTTATGTTCTTAGAAGCATATTTCATGATGAACATGATGCATTCGTGATGACTGCTTTATCACTGGATGAAGTGATTGTATTTTTGACTGATGGAAGAGATGAGTGGAAGATTAAGAATAACAAGATAGTTAACTTCCTTGCTTTCATGTTGACTATTCAGTCAAAACTATGAAACCACTTCATTTATATCAGACTATTGCCTTTTGGCTGATGTTACAAAAGACAGAGTTGTACTAAACTATTGCATTCAAAACATGAAAGCAATAGATGTTGGTGCACTTATAGTTCAGCATGATCGGAGTATAACTGGTAGTTCTACAGCTAGTGGTTTGGGATACCCTGCCCTGATTTTTCCTATATGTGAACAATCAGGAGTAGAATCCCATAGAAATGAAGAAAGATTACAGCCACAAAATCCAATTGGGAGGTATATGATTCAGAGAGTGGAATCATTTGTTGAATGTAGAGGTGGAAGAAGGAATATGCCCTCTACATTGGTTGCACGAGCGTCTACTTCTCGATCTACATCGTTTGAAAGTGTTATGGATTAACTGATGATTCAATAAAAGGGCATAGTTAATATTTAAACTCAATTAGGAGAGATAGGAGCAAGAAATGCTTATAATGATGAATATCAGCAGAAGAGAGTTCAACATGATATTGATTTTGATAATGTTATGATGAGACATCTTAGGGGTGTGCCTAATGTAGACTTTCTTGCTTTCCTCAGTTTTACTCTCTAGGCTCCTATTCATGAAGAAGAAGAAGAAGAAGAAGAAGAAGAAGAACATTCTGATGAAGGAAATGGGGATTGATGTTTTATTAGTTTAGTTTAGTGTGTTTGGATGTTTTTTTTTATTTATGTTTGTATTTTGATGTACTTTTATTTGAAACTTGTTGTAGTAAGAACTTTTATGTTGTGTTGTGAACTAAATCTATAATAGTAACTGCAGACTTTCACTTTTTTTGTATTTTTAGTATTTTTAGTTTAGTTTTTCAGTTTTTGTATTTCTATTTTTAAATTCTCAGCAAGTTGTTTAGAATATATTATGTTTTATTTAGTGCTTTAACGCCTGTATGTAGTTTTACAGTTTGTACCTGTAGTATACAAGAGCCCAATTTCATAGTTAGAAATCCTCTACAGGT
>NEWO01002926.1:12060-22591 GCA_003013225.1 Phalaenopsis aphrodite
TATATATATATATATATATATATATATATATATATATATATATATATATATATATATATATATATATATATATTCAAATGAACGTACAAATGGTCTCATAAAGTTTAATCCCCAAACATTAAAGATTTCAACTTTCAAAGTAAAATTCAGGGGCATTTAATTTTTTTTGAAATATTGTCTACTTGCCCACATTGATCACATGTTTTAATATATATATTAATATTTCTAAAAATAGTGGGCCAATAAAATTCAGATTGTAAAATTTTGTGAACAATTTTATTAATCCCAAAATGACCTCTAAATTCAGAATCATTATATTTTTGAATAATTTATGCAATTTCTTGATAAGACACATATTTTCGCATAACTAAATCTTTGCATTGTTTGTACTAATATGAGTCATCTCAAAAGTAAAATTTTACATCGCAGATAAACTTGTTTTCTTGTTATTTTGTTAACCCATATGGTAAAATACCACTTGCAATATAGTTTACAATATCAACATACCTCGGTAGTTCCCATCTTTTAATAGTATAAAGTTGTTCATCAGGAAAAGTTTCATTAATTTTTTTTTCAAGATGAAATATTTATTCTTGTTCTAGTCTAGATAAATGACCAGCTATTTGATTATCAGATCCTTTCCTATCGACTACCACAAATTCAAATTCTTGCATCAGAAGTATCCATTAATTAATCTTGGTTTCACATTCTTCTTTTGCATCAGATATTTTATAGTTGAGTGATATGTATGCACAACACATTCATCTTCAATTAGATATAATCTAAACTTATCAAAAGTATAAACAATACCTAATAACTTTCTTTTAGTAGTGGTTTAATTAGTTCGAGCATCATTGAGAGTTTTACACACATAATATTTAACTGTAAAAATTTTGTCATATCTCTGCTCTTAAACATCTCTAATTGCATAATCACTAACATCACACATTAATTTAAATGGTTTCTCCCAATCTGGTGAAACAATGTTAGAAGAAGTGATCAATTTCTCTTGCAATGTTTCAAAGGCATTAATGCGCTCTTGATTGAAGTCAAATTTTGTATCTTTTTCCAAAAGTTGGCATAAAATTTTTGATAATCTATGCAAATTCGCCATCCAGTGATTTTTTTTATTGATATTAATTTATTATTCTCATTTATCACTACAGTCACACCTCCTTTCTTAGAAACATAGTGAATTGGACCCACCCAAGCACTATTTCAAATAAGATATATTATTCATGCATCTAGCCATTTTAAAATATCTTTTTAATAAATTCTTTCATCATCGAGTTTAATCTCCTTTGAGGATAAGCTTTTGGTTCATGATGTTCTTCCAATAAAATTTTGTGCATACAAATCGAATGATAGATTTCTTAAATATTAGCTAATGTCCATCCAAAGGCTTTCTTATATTTTCTTAAAGTTTCCAACAACTTTTGTTCTTGTGCTTTAGTTAATTCTGATGATACAATAATAGGTAATGTGGATAAATCTCTGAAAAAGACATTTTAAATTTGTAGGAAGTGTTTTCATTTCTAGTTCATGAGGTTTCTCAATTGATGAAATCAAATTTTTATTATTATCTGTAGGATCTAACAATTCAAATTGTTCCTAAACATAATCCACTTCTTCAGTACTCACTTCCAAAGTTTCATCTTCAATTATATCCCTATCCTCATACTCTAAATATTCTTCTTTAGTTTTCTTTTTAAATGTATTCGTGAAATATCCAATTCTTAAATATTCATTGATTTTCATTCTGATGCATTCATCCGCTCTTCCTTTTGCTGGATATCTCATTGACTTTGCAATATTAGATGTGACCTCTTGATCACTAACTCTCATCATCAATTGTCCTTTCTGCACATCTATCAAAGCTCTTCCAGTTGCAAGAAATGGTTTTCCTAAAGTGATAGGAATTTCTTTATTTTCCTCAATATCTAACAAAACAAAATCTACATGAAAGATAAATTCATCAACATTTACCAAAACATAATTTATAACTCATTTAGGATAAGTAATCGAATAATCAGCTAATTAAAGAGTTATGGTTGTAGGTGAGATTTCTCCTAAACCTAACCTTCTGAAAATTGATAGAGGCATAACATTAATACTGACTCCCAAATCACATAAAGCTTTTCCAAAAAATCTTTCATCAATAACACAAGGAATAGTAAAACTACCAGAATCTTTAAATTTTTTAGGAAGCTTTTTCTGAATTATAATGCTACACTTCTCACTAAGTGCATCAGTCTCATTATCCGTAAACTTCATTTTTTTATTAAGTATATCCTTAATAAACTTCACATAGCTTGACATTTGTTCCAGGGCTTTAACAAATGAAACTTTTATTGTTAATTTCCCAAAATTTTAAAAAATTTTGTAAATTGGTTATCTTTGTTTTTCTGCTTTAATCTTTGAGGAAATGGAGATGGTGGTCTTTCTACTGTAATTTTCATTCGTTTGAGAGGATATTTTGAGACAAAATGAAAATATTCATTAGATTTTTCATTATCCAGTCCTTCTTTTTCAACTTCAACTTCTTTTTGAACTTTTGTTCCAATTTTTTTTCACTTCTCAGTTGAATAACTTCATTTGCTCTTTGTTCTGATCTTTAGGATTAACTTCAACATTACTAGGCAAAGTTTCTGGAGGCCTATTGTTAAGTGCAGTAGCAATACATCCCAATTGACTTTCTATGTTTCTAATTTTAACTCATTGACTTTGTAATTGACTTCCCAGTTGCAATATTAATTCTCCCATTGACAATTTCTTCTCCTTACTCTGCAAATTTTTAATTAAATTTGGAGGGTGATAAAGTTTGTAGTTTGAATTCCCTTGATTGTTGGAGTTTCCCAATGGGTTCTCAGCATTGTTCCCCTATTGCGGATTTATAGCATTAGAGTTATTGCTACTGAAATTGAAATTTGGGTGATTTTTCCAACAAGAATTATAATAATTGGAATAAGAATTATTAGATCTGTTATTTGTTGCATTTAAAATCTCACACAAAGATTGAGATTCTATCATTTGTTCCAATAAATTTTCCTTAAACACATAAATTTATAATAATCCGACTTACTAGTAACAACCATACAAAAATTTCAATCATCGACTGGTCCTACAGTACCAAATTCGAGACCCTCTTTCGAATTGAGAGTTTGACTTTTAACATTCCATAACTTCTTAAAGGGTTGTAATTTATCCTTCGGCATTTGTTTTTGCAAATATCCTCATTGAATTAATTTTTGAACATAAGGAGAAAAGTATTCAAATGACAATTCAATTAATTAATTAGAGTCATCCTCTTTGAAATTTACATGAATTTCAAAACTAGTAGTGGGAGAAGAACGTATAACTTGATCTATTTCAAAGCAACACCATGGACTTCCTTGACCCCTAGACTCTTAATCTTTTGAGGGAGAATCGGAGTAAGGTTCATGGTGTGCATGTAGTGGTTGATTTGATTATACATTGACTCGTATTCACTTTTCTCCACATCCCCAAGGAAATCTCGAACTGTGGTTTCTTCTGTTTTATCGTCATTGTCTCTCCATTGGACTCGTCTTCATCAAAACTCTCTTCCATGTCGATGTTGATGGTCTGCCTTATCCGTTCAACAATCATGTTTGTTCTTCCTCGCCCTCATCCTCGACCTCGATCTCGGATGTGTGGGCTAAAAGAAAATCCACCGAATTGTTGTAAAAAAATGGTAGTAGATTGTTAAAGCGGAGTTGAATGATCTTGCTCTTGTGATCCTTCTAAATCTTCCATCTCATTTGTCACAACTTCACGAGAAAAGACAATCTTCTTTGTAGGGGCATAGTTGGCGGCCTCTTAGTGGATGCCTACTTCGTGAACTGAAAATGCTGTAAATCCTCCTTGATGCAATGTTCTTGTCCTTCCTTAAAATACGTGATACACTGGTGTAGTGATGATAGAATCATATTATGCTAGTGCAACCATGGTCGACCAAGCAAGGCATTGAAAGAGGTCTCTGCATCGATGATATGGAACTTGGCGGTTGTTACTAGTTTTCTAACCTTCATTAGCAGTGTGATCAATCTAAGAGCTCTTTTTCCTTTCTGATTTAATCCTCTTAGCATAATCCTATCGACAGTAAGATTCTGAGCATCAATGTCCAAGTAAACTAATGTCCGTAGACTCATTAAGTTAAGTGACGCTCCTGAATCTACGATAACTCTGGAAAGCACGAATTTGTTGATGTTAACTGAAATGTAGAGCGGTTGGTTATGATCGGCGGTACCAACTAACAAATCTTCATCGGTGAAGGTCACCCTAGGCTATTCATTTAATGAACAAACTTCATCTAAGGATGTGCTGGCCAACTGAGCTGAGCAAATCTCTGGGTTAAGTAAGGTTGTAACCAGAGCTTCCCTCATCTCCTTTGATAGGATCAGAGTGTCGAAAATGTTTAGTCCTCCTAAGATGAGATAGTACATTATAATCTACTCAATACGTGCCCCAAATTTTACTTAGAATAGGTATTTCTTCTATCGGTAGAGGCTGACTATGTTGTGACGACTGCTGGTGATGACTTTAATAGGACCGCTCAACTTGAAACTTTATAGGCTGCTTGCCCTTGTTGACTGTTGTTACTGTTTTGGACTTCTTGTCAAATATCTTGACTGTTCTGGACCTCTTTATCTTTTTTTGGGATTCCATATTCTTAACTTCTTCCTGCAAGCTGCTAGCCTTGCTGAGTAATTTCTTGAACGACTTGATTGTAAGTCCCTTAAGCATGAAAGCCACCCACCCATGTATGCTCTTGAGAAGAATCTCAATTGCATGTTGTTCTTGACCTCATGCTTAATTTTTTCCACCTCAAGATATAATCCATCAAAGTCTCTTTGGGCTTCTACTGCGCAACCACGAGATCCCCTATAGTAACGTGATGTTGCGCTCCGACAAATCTTTTCATGAAAAATTGGTCCAACTCGACAAACATCTTCACAGATCAGTTGGAAAATTCTTCATACCAATATAATGTTATCCTACACAAGTTACTGACAAACTGTCAAAAGAATAAGGCTTCATTACCCCCTGTGTTGCAACAACTGGCTCAAAAGTGCATTATGTGCTGGAGGGGATTTTCGGTCCCATCAAAAGTCTTGAAATTAGGTGACACAAAGCCCTTAGGGTAGGGTACATCATCAAACTCCTCTAGGTAAGGTTTTCCCCTTGAAATTGATGCACCCCCCTTAGATTGGGCTAAGGGCTCTCTGACTTGTTATTCAACTATATGCTTAATGTCCTTTTCTGGGAACATACTCTGTACGAAATCTTTATTTGGCTGTTCATCTCTACTGGCAGAAGCTACATCCCTTCTGTCATCTACAATATGTACAATTTCTTGCTGGTTGACTTATGACGAAGCCATTTTTGTTAACTAAGACTGCCCTTGCATTGTAGCCATGGCGACATACATTTAATACACCTAAAATAAATAGTGTTTTTATACACATTTTTATACCTATTTTTGAGATATTGCGCTTTAATGGAATTTATTTGTATGTTTTTCTTTCAGGTACAAGTAAAAAGTGAAAAATAATAAAAGAACTGAAAAAGGATCAAATTTGGCGCAAAAATGCACAAATTGTACAGAAATATTTTGGGGCCTAAGCGCTGGTGAAATAGAGAAGGCTCCGCCTGAGCGCCAGAGGCCTCGCGCTTAAGCGCCAGTGACAGTTACTTGAAGGATTAATTCATTTTGACGAATTTCAAAACGACATTTGAGGCACCTATTGACTAAAATGGGTGGTTATAACCAACAATGATGAAAATATAATTAAATGACTTGTGAAAGGAGGCATCCCTTGGTAAATTCATAGAATCAGGACACATTTTGAAGAGATACCAAGACACCTCTCAGAAAATTATAATAGAATGAAGTTTAGACTTTTAGAAGAGTTCTGAAAAGTTCTTAAAGAAGTTCATGGAGAAGCTTTTGTAGAAAATTTTAGGCACCACAAATTTATTTTTCCTATTATTTTTAGTTTTATTTTGAGAGTTAAGAGTGTTGTAAGAGAGAAGAGATTCAAAGGAACTTCAAGAGTTTGGTGGATGATTTGAGATAAGTTTTAATCTTTATTTTAAACTACTTTTGGTTTTAATCGAGACTTCTTATTGATTTGACAATGATTTGTACTTTTAAACTAAAGTGTGGTTGTTTCTCTATGGATTATGAGTAGTTTTCTTTACCTTTCTCCTTAAAATGATAAGTAATTAAATTGTCGGATGGAAGTTGTGGAGAGTATTATTCTTTAATGTTGGAAGAAGTTGTGATGATTTAATTCTATGCACTTCATTTACTTCTTGATCTGACCCATCTAGATGTTAAAATTTAATGTAAGAACATGCTAGAACCGGGATGATATTGTCTAATTCAACAACTGAAAAGAATCACATGAGATTGTATGAATGAGAATGTAGTTCATATGATTGAGTGCAAATAAATAAGGAAATAATCTTTGAAGGGTGTAGAGTTAAAGGACTTTAAAGTAACATGCTAAAGCCCCCAACTTGGTTTGTTGTTTTAGGTTTTGATATAAGATGTTAGCCCCCAAACATTAAAATTACAAAAAAGAGTTTAAATTTCATTTCTGTGATAAAAACTATAGTTTAAGTATTTATCTTTTTAAAGTAGAAAGTTTGTTACTATAATTATCGCATACTGTGAACATTACCTGTGGGTTCGATATTTGAGGCTTAATCAAAAAGTCATATATTACTTGATAACGATATGTATACTTGTGTAGTATCCCAATATATATTAAGTTAAAAAGTTAAATTCTTATTTTCTCCAGGATCAAGTTTTTGGTACTGTTCAAAGTAAGGATAGATAAATGAAAAATATAATCAAATACATTGTTATACTGTTACATATAAATAGTCAGGGTCAACATCTCTTCCATCATTTTCTCCATTCGGATGATCTGTTCATCCCTTAATTGAATGACCTTCGTAGGTCATCCACAGTGTTCTCCTCACCGGAAAATGGAGCATCTCTCGCAGATGTAGCGACCCTTGTGTCAATGACAATTATCTCCATGAACTCTTCCTCGAGATAATCTGTGAAAATGAAATCTTCATCCTCACCACCTACTCCTCGTTCTCTGGATAACTCAGAAATCTCGACCCTGAGCTTTTCCACTTTATCCTCGATCATTTTCTGTTGAATCACTTTAAGATATGGAGGTCTTTTTGGAACATCAACTGGGTCTTCAATAGGCTTTGTAGTAAAGACAATAGCAACCTCTGATACATCAGACCTATGCTTCATTCAGCGGGACTGTCTTACGGGCACATCAAAATGTACTGGTGCGGCGACCTTAGGTACCCATACCTTTTTCTTTGACGCTAATGCCTTGGGACGGGGTGTCTTAGAAGAGGCATCAGTGGGTCAAAGAGAGGCATGCTCTCTACGACGTAGACCAAGTACATTAACAAGCGGCTTCTTCCCTTTATCCCTCCATGAAAAGTCATCACAAACAACTACAGGTGGTATCCTTGGACCCATACATGACTTGACTGGTCGGCATCCTACGGGTCTCGGAGCGATGATGGTAGAATCTATGATGGTGGCAGTATCACTAACTCAGTTTCAAAGATGAAATTTAATAGGAATACGAGCTGGGGGAATTTTAACTGATCTTTGGAATTGACGGGCATATCTGACATCCTTTAAAATTTCTTTCTTTATCCCGGGTGAAACTGCACATCCTACTCGTTCAAGCAACTTAGTGACAGTACACCCCTCCTTGGCGACTAACCTTTAAACACAGTGCAGCCTCTGATGATAGGAGTGGGCTTCTCTCTCTCTCTATCGCAACCATGAAGTATCGACATAGCAACAACAATCTTATGGAAGCTCTCAGCTCCGGTAGTATCCATCAACAGATGGAACCTACTTCCTTGTAGGAGAGGAGCAATCTAAGATAATTTGAGTTCCTCCTGGTGAGGAATCTCATCAACAGGGTCAATCTCTGTAGTCCGGGCCCTGGCGACCCTATGAATCTTACGGTTTTGGATTTTCTTTTGTGACTTTGTAAGTGACGCAGATTTAGAACTGGAACCGACTTCAAACACTGATGACAGGGCAGGAAACACATATGTTGAATCTTCCTCAATAAGAACTCCTTTCACTTTCATAGACGGTACAATAGGCATATTGAAGGTGAATCTGGTGGTAGTAGATGCAATGACTCTCCTTGGCACAAAGATAGTAGACCAGGTAGATGCAGAAACAACGAACTTAATGGGTGTCGGGGCGACAATAATCTTCTCCTTCTTGTAAGAAGGGAAGTTTTGGGGGCAAGTCAGGTTGAATCTGGCAGACAGTTCTTAGATTTCTGGAGCGGCGACTTTCATGAAGATGAATGAGGACTTGACAAGCACGACCTCAAGCTCGTCAAATCTGGCTCCAAACTTGATTGTAGGGGTTACATTGCGGGCCTCTGGGCCGATGGCAAGTTGCAAGAAAAGGTCAAAGTCGGGAATGCCATCGTAGCAGCTTCATAGAAAAGTTCCAAGGGTTAGTATCAGCCAATACCTCGTAATTCAAGTGTAAGCACTAAAAATTAATGGAGGTCGTCCTACATACGATACACCTTTATTATTTTTATTTGATTTCATTTTGTGAGGGTTTTAAGATTTAAGCTTATCATTTGTTAAGAAAATTAAATGTCAGAGGATTTAATTACATTAAGTGAGTGAGTAAAAGACGTAATGACTTGGCTTGATATGCCAAATAGCAAAGCAAATGCGAAAGGTACTGTTTAGGATCCAGTGCGAGACAGATTTCATAATGCACTTTGCCCAGGTGAAACTAGTTCATCAACACACCTATTGGGGGTCCAACCCCACATAAAAGATAAAGTCCTAAAGGAATCTTGAACCTCTCTATTTAAAGATGATTAAACAAACGGTCCTAGAATCCAAAAGAGTTGACCGTACTTTCCCAAGAAAGAAATGGGCAACGCATGCCAATGGAAGAAGAGTTATATGTCCATGAGGGACATTGACAAACTACCAATGTATGAAGGAAAGATTTTATGATCTTAATGGAGTCACCAGAAATTGTCGGCGGGGAAAATGGTCCATACCTTAGTCCAAGAAGTGTAGTCGCAATTGGATTTGTTCCTGAGCTTTGTTGTGGGCTAACAAACCTCGTCCAAGCATCACCTTGAGCTGAGATTGAGTCCAAGTATGAATTCGATCGAAGGCTGATTCGACTTTGGTCTAGGGCTAAGTTAGAGTGCTTAAAATGATGGGGCTTTGGTTGGGGAAGTCCTATTTGACTCTGGTGAAGCTTATGGAATAGTCAATTCAGAGTATGGATGCACTTGGTGGTATGCCCGTGAAAAACCCTGAATTTCAGTGGTGAAATTAGGGTTTTACAAAGGGAATTTGGACAGAGAAATGGTGGGGATTAACTTCTCCGGACTACTAGACGGTTTGGTGGTATTTTGGCAGAGTTTGGCTAAGGTTTTGTGAATCTCTCTTTCTGGCCATAGAGGGTGACGTTTTATAACCATGGCTATGGTTGCCATCAGAGCATGCCATGGGGGCAAGGGGGCAGCTTAGGTGGAGGGAAGAAAAGCTTTAGTGGCAATGAGGCTTAGCCATCTCTGCTTGGTTCAATTTTAGGGTTTAAACCATTTGGGTTTTCTCGATCTGGTGTTTTTTGGCGGCTGTGGTGGCCATCCGGCCAGGGTCAAGTCACCCTCAGGCTCAGATGAGCAAGGAAGGTTGAGTGGTGCAATCAATTTGGTTTAATGATGGCTCCAAGGTGAATATCTAAGGGGAATATGAGGTTTGGGTAATTTGGTCTAGCTTGGGTTTAACCCCTTGGTCACTTGGCTAAATCAGGCCCCAAAGTGGTTAAAGATGATCATAAGACCCTTAAGCAGGTTTTAGTGAAGTCAAATGACTGACTTGAGTATGGGAGAGTGGTTTAAATGTTGCTTGAATGAGGGAAAGTCAGAGTGAGGGAGAGAAGGAGGAGTAGTCGCCTCCACTTGTCAAATTTGGCGAATTGACTTTATGATGCCCATGGAAAGTTCCATGGGGTATGCCATGCTACGTATGGGGTCATGTGAAGGTTTCATGCAAAAGGAAATTTTGATTTTATGGATTTTTAATGAAAAATGTCAACATGCCCAATTTTGGTAAAGTGCCATGTATGCATGGGGAAATTTGGTATGATGCTATGGTAAAGTGATTTTGGATGCCATGGGATGATGAAAGATTGAAATTTTATCATGTGAGCTCAATTTTGGGCCTTTTTCAAATTAAAGAAGTGGGCTTTTATAAATGCTTATGGGTATGGGCCTTTAACATGCATGATGGGATTGATTTTTGAAATTAATCATGGGCTATTCAAATGGATTTGGATCTAATTGAAATTGGATATAGACATGCTAAAATTTGATGTGAATTTGAAATTGGGGCATTTGATTGATCATGAAGCTCAATTTGGGGATTTTTGGACTTGGGTCAATTTGAGGCA
>NEWO01002930.1:0-13685 GCA_003013225.1 Phalaenopsis aphrodite
GTGTTTCCATCGTTGGAGGTGCTAAATATGGAGGGATTACAAGTATTGGAGGATTGGTTTGATGGAGCAGGAGCAGCAGCAGATGACTGTTTCTTTCCTTGCTTAACGGAACTCTCCCTCGTTAACTGCCCAAATCTGCAGGAGTTGCCCTATTTGCCTCCTAAGCTCAAGAAAATGAAGATACAAAACATCGGATGGAAGGCTGCTTTGATCTGCAAGCAAGGAGGCACTTCAAAATCTATTCCCCTTGAAACATTAGAGGTGAGTTCGTGTCCAAACATCACATCTCTTCTTCTGGCGGATGTAAGACTTGAAGCAGTGAGAGAATTGAGAATTGAAGGTTGCCCCAATCTGATTTCTCTGGGTGGACTGCAACAAGTGGAGAGTGGCATTGAGAAATTCCAGCTTATTGTCAGTGAAGTTGTTATAGATGACCCATCCTTGTTGCCAACGGTAAGTGTCGCCTCCGTGGAAAAGCTCACAATTTGTAATAATGATGTGCTGCTTTCTTTTCCAATTGAGGCGGAACAGTGGTTTCCCCACGTTCGCTCATCCCTTCGTGAGTTGAGCTTTAGAGGCCTCAAATCCCTGCAGTCTATCCCTTCCTCCTTGGAACACCTCTCTTCACTTAAGATTCTACGCGTCGGAGATGTTCCTCAGCTCCAGCAGCTTCTACAAATCCCCGCCTCCCTGGAAGAATTATGTCTTCAACACTTAGAATCTTTGCAGTGCCTGCCAACGTCTTTGTCGGCCATCTCATCCCTCAAGTCTCTATCGTTATTCAGAATTCCACTCCTCAAATCATTGCCAGAACTCCCTCCCTCTTTGCATACAATTTTTCTTCAAGATCTGGAATCATTGCAGTGTCTGCCATCTTCTTTNATTCCACTCCTCAAATCATTGCCAGAACTCCCTCCCTCTTTGCATACAATTTTTCTTCAAGATCTGGAATCATTGCAGTGTCTGCCATCTTCTTTGTCGGCCATCTCATCCCTCAAGTCTCTATCGTTATTCAGCATTCCACTCCTCAAATCATTGCCAGAACTCCCTCCCTCTTTGTCTGCTCTGGATATAAGTAGACTTGATAACCTACAGTGTCTTCCATCTTCTTATTCGGCCATCTCATCCCTCAACAGGCTATATTTAGATAGCATTCCGCTCCTGAAATCATTGCCAGACCTCCCTTCCTCCTTGAAGTCACTGTTTCTACATGGCCTTGGTAACCTTGAATGCCTGCCATCTTCTTTGTCGGCCATCTCATCCCTCAAGGATCTATGGTTAGATAACAGTCCACTCCTCAAATCATTGCCAGGCCTCCCTTCCTCCTTGAAATATCTGAAATTAACTAGGCTTGATAACCTAGAGTGCCTGCCATCTTCTTTGTGGGCCATTTCATCCCTCGAGGAGCTACTGTTAGTTTCAATTCCACTCCTCAAATCATTGCCAGACCTCCCTTCCTCCTTGGATTCAATAATGATAGAAAATTGTCATCCAGAGTTGAAGAAGCGTTATACAAAAATTTCAGGCTCTGATTGGCACAAGATAGCACACATTCGGTATCTCCATATTGATTAATTAGCGTCATTCCAAATGAATCTCTTCCCATCAAAATGCGAATGTGTGAGGTGAGGACTTGTTATTTACTTACATTCATTTCATGCTATGCTATGCACAGACTTATTTACTATTGTAATAATTAATACCTGGTTAGATTTTCTAATTTTTACTACTTTTGTTTCTTGAAACAATTAAATTATAAAATGATTGTTTTGCCGATAATTTTTAATTTCAATTGTTGTTAAAACATGATTTGTGATTTTGGATTAGATCAAAGAGTCTTACATAGCATTAAAGTTAAAATATTGATGGTTTCCTCTTCCCAAATTTGAATATATAAATATAATAATTGTTTCGATAAACCCGAGAATAGGAAAAAAAAAGCAATCAATTTCACTATGAAATTCAGAAATTCAAGTCACGCTCTATACACTTCTTCCACCAATCCGACACAAGAATCATGTTGAATTACATAAATTCACCTCTTCACCTTCACCGGATGCTTGTCTAAAACTTCTCAAAGTGCACACTCCTTGTGATGAAACACAATATGAAGCAACATACGAAGCAACACAGTAGCTTACTTACTCATCCTTGATAGGGGTGTCATGCATTCTTTGGTTCAAACCAAAAAAAATTGAACTAAACCTGAGTCAATCTGATTAATTTGGTTAAGTTTAAAAAATGAAAGTCAGTTTTGATTTTAAAAATGGTAAACTGCTTTTCAATTTATGCTCTGTTTTCGCTTCTTATTATTTTACCAAATAAATAAATAAATAAAACAATTAAATTATATCAAAAGACATCAATGATTTGTCTTCTTTTCTAATGCAAGCCGGTGTTCAATTAGAAGACAGTCAATGATTTATTTTGTTGTTTTAACCTTCAAGTTTTAATTAAAGATTTAACTCTGTTTTTAAAAATATTTTCTTTGATGATGAAATTTCGATTAATTATTAATTGGAAGGCTGAAAAATTAACAAAAAAATATTTACACCAATTTTTCTTTTTATTAACGCATGAGAGGATCTTGCATTAGTTACAAAAATTATTCTCTCTCTCTCTCTATCTCTCTCTCTCTCTCTCTATATATATAATAGATTGGTCGGAGGCTATAATACGAGCTCCCAACTGACCTCATGTGTCTAACCACTAGATCCCACGCTGCATTTTGACTAATTTGTAAGTTGATCCATTCAAACTGACCAAGTACAAAGGACTCGTCATGAAAATATTTTAATAAAAAGGATATGATATTTACATGTTAAACATTAACAAAGATCACAAGAGTTGTAAAAAGAAATATTATATAAAGTGCCCTTATTTTACTTGATATTACTATAAATATTTTTTATTTTATGATATATTTTAATATGAAAAAAATTATATATATATATATATATATATATATATATATATATATATATATATATATATATATATATATATATTCCTCCTTTTTCCCACCTTATGGCCATTTCTTATAACAATTATTCTGATTAATGATAATAAAATGTGTTAATTTAAAAAAAAAAATTATTTGCAATATCATTTCAAAATCACAATAACATCATTATCTTTGTGTCATGAGCATCAATAATTTCATAGTTATCATTTATTGAAGTCTTATTATTAATTATTGTTTGGCACTAGTAACAATTTGGAACATTATTGGTTGTTTTTGATGGTGACTCTTTTGTTTTATTGTAATGATTTGCTATAATTTAGTTAAAAAAAAAGCATTTTTAGCAGCTATTAAATAATCATAAAAAGGCCTCATAATTTAAGACTCAATATTCTATCACATAAAATAATTATAAAATAATTTCAGACTCAATATTCTTACAACACTCATTTAGCAGCTATTAAATGAGTGTTGTGGCTTGGATTGTGACGCTGAGTTGATGTATTAAGGTTGAGAAAATACCAAACTTAGGTGTGTTGTGTAATGTATATTGTAACAATTGGAATTTATATATAATTGTGATGTTTTGTGTTGTGAATGCTTATTTGTGATAAATACATCATTTACTCACTTAAAATTAGGTCTATAATGATTGAACGGATGTCTTTGAGGCTTGAAATTGATCGAAATAGCAAAAATCTAGAAATTGAACCGATTCAATAGAGCTTGCCGACGGCGCCCTCGACGCAGCCGGCGGCGGTCTTTTCCCGAGACTTAGGATATTAATTCAATAGAGCTCGCTGACGGTGCTGAAGACCCCGCCGACGGCGAGATCCCGAAAAAACACCTTAACCACGATTTTGACCTGTCAATCGCTACTATTCATCATCCCCTTCCTCTAAAAAACCCAATTTTCGACCTAGGGCTTGAGAGATCTTGGATTTGGGGAAGATTTCAAGACATTTAGACACCGGATTTGATCATCTCTTGGTAAGAGCTTCACTCCAAACTAAAATATTTGATTTTCTCCATGAATTTCTTCCACATTGAGAAGATCCAAAAAATTTGAGAATGTGAAGAAAATATTGGGAAGAAATTCATGGAATTTAGTTTTGAACTCTTAGAATCACTCTTAGAAGCCATTATTTGCATATTTGAAGTATATTTTGGAATTTTTCTATAATTTTAATTAGATTGAAATAACTCCACGACAAAAGAGGCGACTTGAGTTCGACGAGTCTCGCTTCGTCAATGCGAAGGCTCAATCGAGGTTTACTTCAGTGTTTGAAGGAAAGAAATGTATACAAGATCGAGTTTTTGAGAGTCCGAGTGGAGAAATTAAACGAGGTATTACCGAGTGGAGGTGGGAAAACTTCTGTTACACCACCAATATGGCTGCTATTAATATTGTAAATGAGTTTTATGTCAACGTGTTCTATTCTGATGACGGAATCGTTCAAGTGCGGAGATTTTCTGTTGAATTTAGTGCCGCTCGCATCAACTCCTTCTACGAAGTCCCAGACTCCTATAACTGCCATTATGAAACCTTCAGTACCATGGAAGGGTCGCTGAATGATGTGATCAACTTTCTCACTGATGGGAAAGGAACATAGAAGATTAAGCAACGAGAACGAGAAAATTTTTTTGCTTCCATGTTAAATGCCACATCTAAAGCGTGACACTATTTTATTTCCTCTACTCTGTTACCGACCTATCACCATAGTGAGGTAACAAGAGATAGAACTATTCTGAATTTGTGTATTCATAATAATAGAAATATAAATGTGGGGAGAATTATTTTTAAGAATATATTGACCACGACAAGGGGTGAAACAAGTGGAGGTCTCGGACAACCTGGCCTCATTTATGCACTTTGCCAACTTTCTGGAGTGGAAGCCGGAGTTGATGAGGAATGGGTTTACCCTATGAAACCCACCAGTAAAACTAATTTAAAGACATATGAATCACACGAAAAATGGAGAACTGGGAGTAGGAGTCAAGAACCTTCTACTAGTAGAGATATTCCCTCTACTAGTTATGACCTTCAATCTTCTAGTTCCCCTACCCTGACAGACTTAATGAATAAGTTGACATTGCAGCGAAAGAGCATAAAGTTAATAAATGAAAGGATTGAAGGTTTAGAATGTAGACATGATTATGATAGTGAGTACATACAGAGACATTCAGACTTTGAGATAACTTATTATGAAGCTCAGGCCCAGCACTTCAGAGGTGAGCCTGATGTTACTTTTCCTGAATGCCCCCGATATACTGAGTATCAGCCAAATCCACCTGCTGACCAATGAGACGAAGATATAGTTTGGGATTTTGACATATGATAGTAGTTGATGTACTTTTACTATTATTTTTGTAATTTTTATAATAGAAATAGATGTTTGGGTGTCTGTACTTTCAGTTTTATTGTTATGTTGTAATTGGATAATTTTAATTATTATTATAATTGTTTGGTGTGGTAGTTGAAATTTGTTTAAATTGTAATGTGATGTAATTTTTATTTTGCATTTTAATTGTAATTATTTTGTTTAGTATTGTGGATGTGTTAGTAAAATATTGTGTTTATATAATGATTAGTTTTGTACTTATTTCAAAATTTCATTACCCAACAAATTCTCTAATGATTTTTATGTATAGAAAGTTCCTAATGTTACAGACCAGGTGAAGTAAAAATTTTGAGAAAGACTGTAAAAATTTCAGAATGATGAAAATGCCTAAAATACTGAGGTATGATTTATATTTTGAATTTTCCTTTCCACCTGTATCATTTCATATTGAAAAATTTAAGTTTGGCGGAGGGAAGAAAAAGATTAACTATTAAATGTTCTCAATTTAATAATTTCAAAAATTATTAATATGATTTTATGTAGTGAATTTAATTCAGGTAACTATATTTTGTAGATTTTTAAATATTATGGTAGATTTAAAGGAATATTTTTGTAATGAAATTAATTTTATAGATTAAGATATTTAGTATAAGAGAATAAGACTATAGTTAACTATTTAAAGTAATGGAAACTATATTTTGAATTATTAAAAATATGGAAATTCATTTGAGAAGAAAAGATTGGGGCTCAATGATGTAAAAACTATTAAATATTTATAAGGTAAAGGAATGCTTTGAGTTTCAAATTTAGGGAAAGAAAGATGATGTTCAAAATCATTAAAGACTAACCAGATATAGTAATCCACACTTGAAAAAGGAAAAAGAAAAGATTGACAACAATCCCTGAAATGAAAAGAAAAATATATAGGATTAAAAGTAATCCAAATGAAAAAGAGAAAAGAAAAGAAAAAAAAATATGAAAGTGAGGAGAAGCTTGAGGATATGCCTAATCAAAAATTGGCTTCATTAAACCTACATAAAGAGAAAACTTAAATACATTCCTGAACTTATATTTATGGATTAGATCTTTTACTAGTAGTGTTCTCATGAAGTTCCTATCATTTGAATATTCTAAGTGACTTAATATTACAACATATAGTCATTCTTGAAATGAATAGAAGACTAGAACTCTTAAACTTGATGACTAGATAATCTTGTACCTACAGAGTTAATTTAATTACTTGAATTTTTTCTGAAAATCTTACTATAGTATTTATTTAAATCAAACTTATAGTATTTCTGAATTAAAACTTTACTACAATAGATCATAACTTTTATATAGTACTAAAATTACTTGAGAACAAGTAATAGTTAAGTTTGGGGGATTTTGACCAAACGAAAATATATTGAGATTTTTATACTTATTTATACTGTTTTTTATGATATTGCACTTTAAAGAAATGTATTTTTGATGTTTTATCGCATGTATGATGAATTATGGTCATTGGAGCAAAATAATGTAAAAAGGAGCGAATTTGGAGCGAAAATGAGCAAAATGTGAAAAATTGAACTAGGGCGCCAACGGTGAGCCCAACGACGCTGTCGATGAGAAATTCCCGAGACTCCATATCAATTAATTTAGAAGGCTCGCCGACGGCGCCCTCGGGCCGCTGACGGCGAGATCAACGGTTATTTCCAAAGGTGCATTGAATGTGGACGATTTTTTGAGGGATGCTTAGACAACTCTTGGGAAAACTCTTCTACAACTTTAAAAGAAGACTTTGGCCAAAAATTAGAGAGGGAGGCTCCAGAGTTCGAGGAGTTGGAAGGTTAGAACAGTTGCAAAGAGCCCTAGTAGTGTGTAGAGAGTCTAATTGTGAGGAATTTTTTGAGAGATTGTAAGAGTGGAGGGAAAGTGAGAGATTTCTTCCTCCTTGTCGCTTTGAAGAAAAATTCTGTGTGTTGTAAGGAAAGGAAGAGATTCAGAGGAACTTCGAGGAGTTTGCTTAGGGAGGAATTAGAGATAAGTGTTATTTACTTGTTGTAGTTTGTATGACTTTTCTTTTATATATGAATTCTAAGTTTTGTTGTATCTTCGCCATGAGTTCTAAGTAGTTTTCTCTGTCTTTCTCCTTGTCTTGAGATTTGTGAAATAGTGATTTGAATTGGTTGAGCGATGAAAATGTTAAAGAAGTTGTGATAATCTTTTCACTTCGATCTTAATTTACTTTCAATATGGCAAATTGATTTGTTAAAATATATTGAGTTTTACAACCAAAGTGAAGATTACATCCAAGATTTAGGGTGGTCAAAGCCATTGGAAATTGGGTGCAAATAAATAGAGAAGTAAAATTATCTGGCGTAGAATTGGAGATTTTAGAGTGACATACATTTTACAATTCGGTCACCCATCTTAGCTTGCTAGCACACCCTAATCCTTATTTTCAACATTGACCACATCTTCTAGCTTCACATCATTTCTATTTAGTTAACTAGAAATGATAATGACTTGTAAAAGATTGCTGGACTTCAACTCAACTTCTTTCATAGGCAACACTTCAAATTGAATTTTAAGCATTTGATGTCAAATATTTTTAACATAAATTTCTAACTTATATGAGACATTGAGCTTCACTCATGCTTGCTTGACCTAAATAATCAATGTCAGAAACGATCAAACGAGACATATCAAAGAATTAAAAAAGATCATATATTCTAACTTGGGTTTCATGCAAGACAAGACTTTTATTAACTAAATTTATGACATATAAGGAAGGAATGAGATCATATATACGTCTAGATTCACACAAGATACTTGTAAATATTTACCTCTGTATAAGATTTTAGATAGCCCCTAAACATAGATGTGACATTATTTGCATGAGCTAGTTCTCTTTAATATGCATTATTTGGCTTACTACATCAAATAACTTTGTAAATATATACAATCACTCTCTAGACATTACAAGAAATGGCCTTCTCAACATTTTTGGAGAGTTTTAATAACAATTATAGCCACTACAAAAAAGATTGTGGAGGTTTTAAAATCATTATAAAATTATTATCCACTTAGCGATGTTAATGATTCAATTTTGAGCTGAGTTGGCAGAAACATTAGAAGATGCACTCTTAAGAGAATACAATTCTCTGAAATCACAAGTCTAAAAGGTAAGTGAATTTTTTTATAAAATGTACGCGCTAACTTTAATTGCAAAATTCTGCACGGTTGAGAAACCACAACATCCCAAAAAGGTTAGATCATGGTTCAAAAGCAACTTCAACATTTTTTGGTTGAACGTACAAATAGACACATCATCATCATGTGCAAATGTCATATCATGCAACTAAAGGGCTACAACAAATTAGCTCTTCTTGGAGTGGAGTTGGCATTGCCTCCCCAAAATTTTCCTCTTAAAGCGAGGGGGGGAAACTCCAGCATTTCTTCGTCTCCATCGGAATGCACAGTAGCAACAAGCAGAAAGATCCTGAGTCATCTGCTAAGCAGGGAAGAGGATAACATTTTTCATCTTAGTGAAGCAAAAGAAGATCTTGTACTTGCCTTCTACGTAGGACAATGATGACTTTCCTCACCACCTCAACACGAAAGAAGATCTTGTTGCTATCCTGCTAGTAGAACATGAAGGCTTTCCTCATCACCACAACATGAAAGAAATTTCTCATTGCTCGCCTGCTATGCAAGATGAGGAAGACTTTCTTCTGCGCCGCAATATGAAAGAAGATCTCGTTGTTTGCCTGCTCCGCATGACGAGGACAACTTTCTCCTGCAGCGCAACGTAAAAGAAGATCTTGTTGCTCCCCTAAACGCGGGACGAGGATGAATTTCTACTGCACCGCAACGCAAAAAAAGATACTGTTGATCACTTGCTATACAGAACATGAATAACTTTCTCCTGCACCGCTTCAAGAAAGAATATCTCGTTGGTCGCTTGCTACACAAGATTGAGACGAATTTCTTCTGCACCGAAGCACGAAAGAGGATCCCTTTGATCACCTACTACGCCGGTCGGAGATGACTTTTTTCTTATAAGAAATCCCAGATCACCTACTTGGCAGAGATGGAGACTCCATCTCTATCCTCATTTCCCTTGCCTTTTTATAAGCTCAAAAATTACTAATATTTATTACTAAAAATTAATGCAATCCATTAAAATAGTAATTAAAAAAATCAAATTTTTTTTGATTTCTCTTGTCGTCGGACCTTTTGCCTTCCAACCTTTGACATTCCACCATAAAAAAATGTAATATGTTCTAAACCTCAAAATTGTCCCATCCATTCAAATTCCCGATATTTGAGTGCCGCATTAAAATTCTCAGCAGTCCAAATTTAATTTTACTACTCTCCAGTCGCGACCTGTTATCTCAATTCCGACATCTGACCTTCCAAATTTTGCAGTCAGTCTCACATCATAAGAATTAACTGGTTTAAATGTTAAATTGTTATTTGATCTCGAGGCATAACACAGATCTCGAGGCAATCTTTTGTGCAAAAAATATTCAAACATTTATTAAGAGTTATCTGGAGCTCCGATTTCAGCAAGTTTACTGTCAAACTAACTGGCTCGACGAGACGGGCCCAATGATACCAAAATTAGTCCAATATGAGCCAAATAAAACCTTGATCAAGCCAATAAACCACTTTTGGAAGCTTTATGAATATATTGAGAAGGTCAAATAGATGTTGAATATGAGGAATTCATAGTCGAATCGAGCTTATTGACAAGACGAATCCAACGAGCCCACCCAAAATCTCTCAAATCTGGCATTTTTAAGGCATTCAAACATTCATTGAACGCCATATGATCAAAGGAAGCTCTACGGAATGTCCGATTAAGGTGGTTCATATTCATGCATTAATTGAACTCTATAAATAGGGCACCCTCACTCTTGTGAGGAGGGGGTAGCTGGAGGCTTAAGGAGGAAAGTTTGAGGCATGAGGAAGAGCTTGAAGTTTTAATAAGGGGTTGAAGTCCAATACCACTCCTGCCTTCATGGATCACCTCTGACCGCCTTCAGCCACCACTTGTCGGTCGTGATCGTTCGCCACTCGTTCCATACGACAAGTTCTTTAGCTCACTGTTGTTGTAAATCAAAAAAATTTATGACTCTATCTCATCTATGGGACAACAAATCACTGTAAACATCAGTTTATAGTGGATCTCTTCAGCTAGGTTAGAACTGTAAATTTTTCGTTTTTGGGGTTTTTCATGTCAAAATTTCTTGTGTCGTTGCTAGTTGTTTTTTTCTTTTAAGTGTATGTTGAATTTTCGTGCAATGCTAAGACGATAATTTATTATTTTCCCGCCACGAATCTTCTATCACACATTAAGTGTATAAGATTTTGTTGATTTAAATCACATGAAAGCAAAAACGTCTGATATGGAAAAAAAACAGGTAGGAGTAACTTTGCAACCATAAAGACCACGTATGTAAGGCTGTCAAAATAGCTGGTTGTTTATAAACCACTAGTGTTTAACTCATTGTGTAGCTCGTGTTCGGTTCGTTCGCTAAACAAACAAGTCAAACACAAGCAAGCTTTTCACGTTCGATATATAAACAAATCGATCACGTACAAAGATTTTTTTGTCGTGTTCGACTTGAAATAAAGAAATAATATATATATATATATATATATATATATAATATTTTAAATAATTTAATTGACTAAAAGGCTAACAAGATTTATATTAAATTAAAATTATTAATTTAAAAATAGAATAAAAATATATTAAATTCTATTTCAATGAATATTTTAATATAAATAATAAAATTTAAATCTCGCCCATACCCTTTACATCCTACGGTTGTGTGACTGAGGCTGTCAAAACGACTCGTTATTCACGAACAACTCGTGTTCGACTGGCTCAACAAAAGAGCAAAACACATAATTTTTTTGCGCTCGACATATGAACGAGTTGAACACGAACAGTGATATTTTTTAACAAGTTGAACACAAATAGTGTAATTTTTTAACGGGTCAAACAAAAACCGAGCTTGAGCTTGCTCAAGCTAGCCTCGTTTACACCCTTATAATTATGTGGCTCGACTTGTGTGTGTAGTAGTTTAATATTTTTTTATTAGAGCCTATGAAAATATGTATGAATAATTTATTTAATTGGATATTAATATTTTAATATCCAATTAAAAAGTGTGATTGCTATTGATATCTCGGGTTTACTGTTCAATGTGATGGTTATGTAGATGGAGAGGTTATTAGTAGAATTCAAATTGGTTGGTTAATGTGGAGGAATGCATCGGGCCTATTGTGTGATTAAAAAAACATCGCTTGGACTGAAAGGAAAATTTTATAAAATGACGGTGAGACCTGAAATGCTCTTTGGAGAAACATGTTTTCCTTTAAAAGAGAAGCACAAAACTAAGTTGAGTATTGCTGAGATGAGAATGCTTAGTTGGATGAGAGACTTTACATAAAATGTGAAATAAATATATCAGTGATGGGGTCGTTGTAGCTCCAGTAGCCAAACAAAATTAGGGAGAGTCGTCTTAGATAGTTTGGTCATTTTAAAAGTAGACCATCTAATGATCCAGATAGGTGAGTTGATATTTTTTATTTGACTTATGTTAAGAAAAACAGAGGTGGACCTAAAAAGGCTTGGGCATATATTGTATAAAAAAGTGATCTTAATTTATTAGAATTAACAAAAAAACACTTATTTGTTACAACTGAAAATCTCGAAGTGCTGAGAATGATAAAAAATGTTAAACGCCTACGTTCACTTTTTCTTACAAGTGAAAGACGTGGCCAGTATTTTACCGAAATACTTACTGAAATTTTTGAAGCATCTCGTTTGTTATTCATACGCTCTACACATCAGAAAAAAATGTCTGAGGCTATAAAAAATTTGAGACAGCTTCGTTATTTGAAGCTTACTGTTAATCTCACTCAGATGCCAAGATCTCTAAGCAATCTCTGTCATTTGCGGTTCATAATCTATAAAAAGGGGCTTTCGGGAGCTCGCTTAGTTGATTTCTTGCCTGGCGATGTAAGTAATCTTTCTAATTTGCGTCACTTGGATTTGCCCGGCGATGTGAGTGTACCTGGAATTGGGAAATTAAGGTCACTTCAAGAACTAAATGAGTTTAATGTGAAGAATGAGAATGGTTATAGAATTGGGGAGTTGGAACATATGAATGCGTTGCGCAAATTAAAAGTACATTTTCTGGAAAATGTGAAGGATGCTGGAGAGGCTGGCAATGCAAAATTATTTGAGAAGAGAAAACTCACAGATTTATTCTTGAATTGGGGAAAAACTGTTGATGAAAGGAAATCAGACAGGGAAGTTGGAAGCCTACGGAACATTGTGAATTCTGACTTGGTTGTGAATGTGCTTGAAAATCTTGTACCATACAAAAATTTGAAAAGATTGTCCATAGTGTCATATGAGGGTGCAAGATCTGCAAAATGGATGTGCGAAGATGGTCTGGTCTCCAATCTAGAGTACATCTGTCTGGAGAAGTGTTCGGATTGGGAAACTCTTGCACCTTTTGGGCAGCTTCCCCACCTCAAGTGGCTGTACCTTCGTAACATGCCAAAAGCAAAGCGGCTTGATCATAAATTCCATGGGAATGACAAGGTTTCTGTGTTTCCATCGTTGGAGGTGCTAAATATGGAGGGATTACAAGTATTGGAGGATTGGTTTGATGGAGCAGGAGCAGCAGCAGATGACTGTTTCTTCCTTGCTTAACGGAACTCTCCCTTGTTAACTGCCCAAATCTACAGGAGTTGCCCTATTTGCCTCCTAAGCTCAAGAAAATGAAGATACAAAACATCGGATGGAAGACTGCTTTGATCTGCAAGCAAGAGGACCTTTTGTGTCCAAACATCACATCTTCTCTTTCTCTTGGTGGACTGCAAAAGGTGGAGAGTGGCATTGAGAAATTCCAGCTTATTCTCTGTGAAGTTGTTATAGATGAACCCTCCTTGTTGCCAACGGTAAATATCGCCTCCTTGGAAATGCTCAGAATTTGTAATAATGATGTGCTGCAGTCTCTCCCTTCCTCCTTGGAACGTCTCTCTTCACTTAAGATTCTACATGTCGAAAATGTTCCTCAGCTCCAGCAGCTTCTACACATCCCCGCCTCCCTGAAAGAATTGAATCTTCAATTTTTGAAATCATTGCAGTGTCTGCCATCTTCTTTGTCCGCCATTGCATCTCCCAACCGTCTTTACTTAAATAGCATGCCACTCCTCAAATCATTGCCAGAACTCCCTCCCTCTTTGTCTGGCCAGTTTATGCAAAGGATACGATTACAAACACAATAACCCACGAATCAGAGAAAAGTAATTCCCCTAAAAACAATAACGAAGTCGCTAACATTGAAGAACGCGAGCCGGCACTCACC